>ONZH01025172.1:0-218029 GCA_900303285.1 Rhinella marina
TATGTTAGCTCCGCCCCCATCCTTTGCTCCAGGCTGCAAGGCCCCCCAAACCATGCTGCACCCCCTCTGTCAGCCCCCTCTGTCACCCTCCCTGCGCCCCCTCTGTCAGCCCCCTGCGCCCCCTCTGTCAGCCCCCTGCGCCCCCCTCTGTCAGCCCCCTGCGCCCCCTCTGTCAGCCCCCTGCACGCCCTCTATCAGCCCCCCGTGCCCCCTCTGTCACCTCCTCGCGCCCCCTTCTGTCACCTCCCTGCACCCCTCTGTCAGCCCCCTGCGCTTCCTCTGTGAGATCCCAGTACCCCCTCTGTCAGCTCCCTGCGCCCCCTCTGTCACCCTTCTGCCCCCCTCTGTCATCCTTCTGCGCCCCCTCTTTCAGCCTTCTGCGCCCCCTCTGTCAGCCTTCTGCGACCCCTCTGTCAGCCTTCTGCACCCCTCTGTCAGCTTTCTGCGCCCCCTCTGTCAGCCTTCTGTGCCCCCTCTGTCAGCCTTCTGTGCCCCCTCTGTCAGCCTTCTGTGCCCCCTCTGTCAGCCATCTGCGCCCCCTCTGTCAGCCTTCTGCGCCCCTGTGTCAGTCCCCTGTGCCCCCTCTGTCAAATCCCCTGCGCCCCCCTGTGTCAGCCCCCCGTGCCCCCTGTGTCAGCCCCCCCGTGCCCCCTGTGTCAGTCCCCCGTGCCCCCTCTGTCAGTCCCCCTCTGTCAGTCCTCTGCGCCCCCCTCTGTCAGCTCCCTGTGCCTCCTCTTTGAGATCCCAGTGCCCCCTGTGTCAGCCCCCCATGCCCCCTGTGTCAGCCCCCCGCGCCCCCCTCTGTCCAGTCCCCTGCGCCCCCTCTGTCAGTCCCCTGCGCCCCCTCTGTCAGTCCCCTGCGCCCCCTCTGTCAGTCCCCTGCGCCCCCTCTGTCAGCCCCCCGTGCCCCCTCTGTCAGCCCCCCGTGCCCCCTCTGTCAGCCCCCCGTGCCCCCTCTGTCAGCTCCCTGCGTCTCCTCGTTGAGATCCCAGTGCCCCCTGTGTGAGCTCCCCATGCCCCCTGTGTCAGCCCCTGTGTCAGCCCCCGTGCCCCCTGTGTCAGCTCTCTGCGCCTCCTCTTTGAGATCCCAGTGCCCCTGTGTCAGCCCCCCGTGCCCCCTGTGTCAGCCCCCCGTGCCCCCTGTGTCAGTTCCCCGTGCCCCCTGTGTCAGTTTCCCATGCCCCCTGTATCAGTTCCCCGTGCCCCTGTGTCAGTTCCCCATTCCCCCTGTTTCAGTTCCCCGTGCCCCCTCTGTCAGCCCCCCGTGCCTCCTCTGTGAGATCCCAGTGCCCCCTCTGTCAGCCCCCGTGCCCCCTCTGTCAGCTCCCTGCGCCTCCTCTTTGAGATCCAGTGCCCCTGTGTCAGTTCCCCGTGCCCCTGTGTCAGTTCCCCGTGCCCCCTGTGTCAGTTCCCCGTGCCCCCTGTGTCAGTTCCCCGTGCCCCCTGTGTCAGTTCCACGTGCCCCCTGTGTCAGTTCCCCGTGCCCCCTGTTTCAGTTCACATGGTTAGGATCACACAAACAGCCTGTCTCCTCCTAAACCATGTGACTGATTACATGGTCATGACTTCATTGAAGGTCCTTGCAATATATGGTGAATGGAGTGTTTCTTCTCTGCCTGGGCCTGTCAATCAACAGAGCCTCTAGGAGCAGGGGTAACGCCCCTTGCACCTAGAGGCCTTATTAGCATAAAATAAAAGTTCATTTTATATAAAAATGGGGGCACCAGTAAATAAAACAGATATATATTTGGAATCAGGTGACATTAGCACATCTCTAATGTCAGCCTGATTCATACCGAAAAAACTGGTGACAGAAACCCGTTAAGGATCAAAGAGGGACAGAGGGACTTGGGTCAAAAAGAGGGACTGTCCCTCCAAAAGAGGGACACTTGGGAGGTATGCCGGATGGCTGTCTGGGCCATAAGGTGCTCTAGTTAAACTAATGAAGACAACATTGTTTAGGTGGTCTGAATTGTTAATTGGGGGGTAGGGGGGGAGTATAAAATTAGAATCTGAGGTACAAATTAGCAGTGTCTTTTTTTTCAGTTCTTGGGGGGAGCAGACCAGGGCTGCTAATCTATAAAGCTATGTCACACATAACACTGTCATCCACAGATCCCCCATAACTGTCATCCACAAATCCCCCATAACTGTCATCCACAGATCCCCCATAACTGTCATCCACAGATCCCCCATAACTGTCATCCACAGATCCCCCATAACTGTCATCCACAGATCCCCCATAACTGTCATCCACAGATCCCCCATAACTGTCATCCACAGATCCCCCATAACAGTGTTTCATCCACAGAACCCCCCATAACAGTGTGCCAGCCACAGATCCCCCATAACAGTGTGTCATCCACAGAACCCCCCCATAACAGTGTCATCCACAGATCCCCATAACACTGTGCCAGCCCACAGATCCCCCATAACAGTGCCAGCCACAGATCCCCTATAACAGTGTCATCCACAGGTCCCCATAACACTGTGCCATCCACAGATCCCCCATAACAGTGTCATCCACAGATCCCCATAACACTGTGCCAGCCACAGATCCCCCATAACAGTGTCATCCACAGATCCCCCACAACAGGGTGTCATCTACAGATCCCCATAACAGTGCCAGCCACAGATCCCCCATAACAGTGCCAGCCACAGATCCCCATAACAGTGCCAGCCACAGATCCCCCATAACAGTGCCAGCCACAGATCCCCCATAACAGTGCCAGCCACAGATCCCCCATAACAGTGCCAGCCACAGATCCCCCATAACAGTGCCAGCCACAGATCCCCCATAACAGTGTCCTCCACAGATCCCCCATAACAGTGTCCTCCACAGATCCCCCATAACAGTGCTACACAGATCCCCCATAACAGTGTCCTCCACAGATCCCCCATAACAGTGTCATCCACAGATCCCCCATAACAGTGCCAGCATTGGCATTTCATCTGGCCTTGTCCATCAAACAGGGAGGGGCTAGCAGAGGAAGGCTGAGGAGCAAGGGTGCACAGAGCGGCTTGAGCCCACCCTTGGTGCACTTAACTGCTCATTTGCATATGTTCTACATTGTTCTCCAGAATGTAACAACAGATCACTAAGTGAAATGTATCATTACATTCAGCTGACCTAGTCCTACCAGGCATTGTGCTCAGTTTATCAGTGAATTTCCTGGTGACAGAGTCCCTTTAATGCTATAAGCATTGTCTTCTTGTCTTATTTACAAGTCAGGTAGTATTTGTCTATAAACAATCTCTATGATATCTGCAATTGATCATAATGCTGATCGTGGATGTTGAGTCACTGTGTAAAAATCTCAGTTCAGCCGTCCACGGCTCCCACTTCAGACAATATTATCTGTAAATGCCAACTACAATAGTAATTGGACTGTTTGGTCGTCTTGCAAACCGCTCATGCTTCTGGTTAATAGCCTGACAATTGTAAGACAATTTTGTTTTTCCAGGGATGTATACAAGGAGCAGAGGACCTATTGTTCAAGAGCTGGAGCTGCTTCCATTGGAGGTGCCTACTAGGAGGAGACTTCGATCCACATTCACCATTATTATTATTATTATTATTATTATTTATTATTAAAGCGCCATTCATTCCACAGCGCTGTACATGTTGAAAGGGGTTTACATACATAGTCTAGACAATTGCTCTAGGACAAACAAGTTACAGACTGGTACAGAAGGAGAGAGGGCCCTGCCCGTGAAGGCTTACAATCTATGCGGTATGGGAGGACACAGTAGGTGAGGGTAAAGCTGGTCATGGCAGTGTAGCAGCAGCAGGGTCACAGGTTGTAGGCTTGTCTGAAGAGGTGGGTTTTCAGATTTCTTTTGAAGGATTCCACTGTAGGTGAGAGTCTGATATGTTGGGGTACAGAGTTCCAGAGTATTGGGGCTGCGCGGGAGAAATCCTGGAGGCGATTGTGTGAAGAGTTGATAAGAGTGGAGGAGAGAAGGAGGTCTTGTGAGGATCGGAGATTACGTGTGGGGATGTATCGGGAGAGTAGTTCTCCCTTCTAGATGTAGGGAGGGGACAGGTTGTGGACGGCCTTGTATGTATTTGTTAGTATTTTAAACTGAATTCTCTGGGGAATGGGGAGCCAGTGAAGGGATTGGCAAAGGGGAGAGGCAGAGGAGTAACCGGGTGAGAGGTGGATTAGTCGGGCAGCAGAGTTGAGGATAGATTGGAGGGGGGCTAGGGTGCTAGATGGAAGGCCACAGAGGAGAATGTTGCAGTAGTCTAGGCGGGAGATGATGAGGGCATGTATTAGTACTTTGGCAGACTCATAGTTGAGGAACGCACGGATACGGGAGATATTTTTGAGTTGGAGGCGGCAGGTGGTGGAAAGGGCTTGGATGTGTGGTCTGAAGGAGAGTGCAGAATCCAAGGTCACTCCAAGGCAGTGGACCTGTTTAACGGGGGAGAGTGTGCAGTCGTTGATGGTGATAGATAGGTCTGTTGGGAGGGCTGTGCAAGATGGTGGAAAGATGATAAATTCTGTTTTATCCATGTTAAGTTTTAGAAAGCGTGAGGAAAAGAAAGAGGATATTGAAGATAGGCATTGTGGGACTCTGGCTAGTAAGGTGGTGATGTCTGGACCAGAGAGGTAGATTTGTGTGTCATCAGCATAAAAGTGATACTGAAAGCCATGGGACTCTATGAGCTGTCCCAGGCCAAAGGTATAGATAGAGAAGAGCAGGGGACCTAGGACTGAGCCTTGTGGGACACCAACAGAGAGGGAATG
Organism: Rhinella marina; assembly: GCA_900303285.1. Lineage (NCBI taxonomy): Eukaryota > Metazoa > Chordata > Amphibia > Anura > Bufonidae > Rhinella > Rhinella marina. The sequence continues at coordinate 4,755 of ONZH01025172.1, forward strand.
AGAGGAGGAGGTGGCGTGAGAGTGGCAGACGCTAAATGTCCGGTCGGTGAGGTATGATGCAATCCATGAGAGGGCCAGGTCAGTGATGCCAAGAGACGAGAGAGTTTGTAGTAGAAGGGAGTGGTCGACGGTGTCAAATTATTGTCAGCCACCTTACCTGTAACATATACCAGAACGTCCGACATGCATCCAGATCACACCAGATTGCTCGGTGGCCACGCAAGTACCTCTTAACATCAAAACATAGGGATTACTTGTGCTTTTTATATGGCTTTTTCAGACTCATTTGGACAGCTGATGATCCGATCCTGCGCCATATTATATATTTGGTTCCGGTACTACAGGTCATTCCATTTATTACTTGATTATCATTATCCTCTTGATTCTTTTGATCCATGTTACTTGATTGTCTTCTGAGGAGCCAGATATTAAGTGGAGAAACGCGTTGGAACAGATGGGACATCAACATTATTGTCATTGATTATATTGAGATTAAGGAGGGCTGGATGCCTTCCCCTCTTTGAAGTTATATATAGTGGATTTATGTCTTTGTCATTGAGTGACTGATAATACCTAAGTTTATCCTTCTGGATTTATCATATATACTGTTGACTACTTCTGGAACTCCGGTTTGTTGTGATTTTGTTATAAAATACTTTTCCCCTATTGCATGTACATTGACTAAAGGTGGTGGGCATCTATCCTGTTGTCAGGGCCGTTCCAGGGACATCATGAGGTTCCTGACACGGGATTGCCCCTATCGGGGTGGCAATTCCAATTCTGTTTTAGGCAGGGATACCAGAACAGGGATAGTTTAGGGTACAGATAACTTCCTACCCCTAGTTCATCCCTACCAAACGAATACTCTACTAGGGGCACTTTACTAGATTGATTATTTCTTTTAATTTTCTTAATAAAGGTTAAGTTTTATATTGGTGAATTCTATGATATAGGAGGAGACTTCAAGTAGACGGAGGAACGTTGATGTCATTTCGAGACCCAGTGTCCTGGCATACACACACAGGGATCTTATGATCTGGATCCCTGGTCATTTCGGGTGGTAGGCCCAATGGCAGTAGACCAAGTATAATATTTTGGTGCTAGTATAATGGGAATTAAATGGGTCTACCAAGAGACGCATCTGTCGGGTTTATTCTCCCATACGACAACCAACATCTTCATGGGTTGGCCTCAGAGACCAGGGGCCAAATGCCAAAGGATGATGTCCTCTGGCATCTCATAATAGGAAGAGTGCAGCCCACCTGGACTGATCTACCAGTAAAAGGCTACTTATTTTATAAATGATTCTAGAAGATGAAGTTTTTATAAAAATCCATATTAATATATTGTACGATTTATGCTACCTAACAGCCATCTTTCCTTACAAGTGAATGTTATAGAAAAAGTAAAACACTCAATTCTATGCACTTCTATCACAAAACATCATATTACTTACCCTTGTGACAAGAGTACATAAGTAGATTTCATTAACATTATTTGGAGGAAACTTTTACAGATTGCCCTGTACAAATTCTTTTCTCTTTTATTGTTCCAATTCACAACAGGTAAGTACAGAGAATGCACACCGAGCGAGCAATAAAAAAAAAATCTCACATTTCAATGCTGTGCCCTAAATGGCTTGAGAAAAATATATTGCTCAGACCTCAAGATAAATGGTTCAATTTGGGAAATAGGCTGTGCAAGGTTCCCTGCCGTGGTCTACAATACTTTCAGTTGATGAAAGGACATTTTCAACCTTGGCGAAAAAAAAATGGTGTAAAAAAACATGGGTACTTACTGACGTCGGAGTGGTGTAGGCAGCTCAAGATACATGTGTCACGCTGAATGTACAGTACATGTAGTTCTCACCAAGAAAAATTAGCAATGATTTCCTAGGCTTCATGTGTCCATATGACCTTTTTTATATACGGTACTTGAGCCACAGAAAAAAAGATGTAACCTGCGTCTAACAATGGACTCGGTAAAGATGCAAGTGAAGGAACGTGCAAGTTATAGATTGCAGTAAGACAGGAAACATGTGCGATACACAAGGCTCAGCCGGGAATGAATCTCTTGTTTATATAGGTGGTAACAACATGTGCAGGGGTGTGGGCAGGGTCGGACTGGGGTGTCTAGGGCCCACCAGTAAAATTCCCTCTGGGGGCCCACTGTAAAGCTCACTCTGGGGGCCCACATGCCTATGCTACCTGCCCACACTATCCAGTCTTTTATATGGACATAGGCAATGTACTGCATAGCATCTTAGGCAGCCTATTTATAGGTCAGTCTACTGTGCCATGTGTCACTTGTGCAGGAGGTGGGGGACTAGAGACCTACCTAGCTCAGGGGCCCACCGGGGGATTCACCTGTTCCCCTGTGGTCCAGTCCGAGCCTGGGTGTGGGGACCTGACCCAAGAGCCATGGAAATAAGATAAGGGCAAACAAGCATTATGTCCTTCTGTCACAGGGTTATGCCAGCATTAATCAGTACCAAAAGGACACCACCTAACTGTTTTGCTGGAGCCCAGCTTGGGCAGTGTGAAAAGTAACTAACTAGAGTGGGGAGGGCTGCTTTAGATGGTGATATCTCCTCAATGGTAGCAGCTAGAAACATGCAACTGGTCTTGTATGAAAGCTGACAGTCCAGGGTTTCAGACCAAAATAAAGTCCAAGCAACAGAGGAGAAATCACTGTTAGAAATCAAGTCAGGAATAATCTTGAGTAAAACCTGTTTTTACTTTCATTTTCAGCTGCATTCACAGTATCCCAATTTCGGGGAAGTGACGGCGCGTGCGCAGAGGAATAAAAATGCTTGCAGTGTTCGGCACTGCAAGCGCTATTGCGCATGCGTCGCCTAAGTACTACAGGGCAGGCGCAGGATTTCAGCGCTAGACCAAACGGTCTAGCGCTGTCAATCAGGATAAGGAGGGGTTGGATTAGGGCCAGGGGGGCGTGCATCGGGCCCAGGAGGGCGGTGAAGATGCAGTGCTCCAGAGGATAGAGCCCACCCCTGGTGCTCCGAAGCCTAATTATCATATTTTTTAAACTTTTAATTTCTCAAAAACGGCTGCGCTCTACTCTGCAATTCATGTATGTGAAAGATTATCTAAACTGGCCCTAGTAACCTATGTAAAAATATACATAGGTTACATCCAAGTGACAGAGCCTCTTTAAAGGGCCATGCCATAACCCCTGCAGCCACACATCACATTAGTAAGACAGCGAGATGGACAACTCCACACTACTTGAGGGGTGTGTTACAATCCTAACTTATAGAGAAGGATTTGGGTGTCCTTGTAGATGGGCGATTAAATAACATCAAACAATGTCAAACAGCTGCTTCTAAGGCTACCAGGATATTGTCGTGCATTAAACGAGGCATGGACTCATGGGGCAGGGATGTAATATTACCACTTTACAAAGTGTTGGTGCGGCCTCATCTGGAATATGCAGTTCAGTTCTGGGCACCAGTCCATAGAAAGGATTCCCTGGAGTTGGAAAAAGTACAGAGGAGAGTGACTAAACTGATAAGGGGCATGGAGAGTCTTAGTTATGAAAAAAGATTAAAAGAATTACATTTATTTAGTCTTGAGAAGAGACATCTAAGGGGGGCATGATTAACCTATACAAATATATAAATGGGCCATACATAAAATATGGTGAAAAACTGTTCCATGTAAAATGCCCTCAAAAGACAATGGGGCACTGTCTCCGACTGGAGAAGAAAAAGTTCAGTCTCCAGAAGCGTCAAAGCTTCTTTACTGTAAGAACTGTGATTCTGTGGAATAGACTTCCTCAGGACATGGTCACAGCAGGAACAGTGGACGGTTTTAAAAAGAGTTTAGATAAATTCTTAAAAGTAAATGACATTAATGCTTATGCAAATGTGTAGAAATCTGAGTCTCACTTCCTTCTGGGATTCACGTCCCCACCTATGCCTTGGCTGAACTTGATGGACCTATGTCTTTTTTCAAGCGTATTAATTATATAACTATATACCGGTAACTAATAAACCTCAGAATTTCTTAATTTTTTACCTGATTTTACTATATGGGTACATGAACCTTCTTTTTCTAGACCTAAAGCCTAAATATAAGCATTTTATTTCTTGGTATCAGTAATAATTGACTTACTCCGCATTACTGTGTTTGATAGCAGGGTAAATGGCTATTAGCATACAGAAGAAAAGTAAAATACGCCCGATGTGTGATGGATGCAGAAGGGTTTTATTGCTGGAGATGTTTAAATTCTAGAGTGTCAGAGAACAGTATTAACAAAGCAAAGCATTCTTCTGTAAAACCCAAGGTATTAATCATCTTCTTCTTCTGAGACATGGCCAGCTTCATAATATCCATGGATGCAATTTAACTTTTTCCATACTGCCATTTGTCAGTTGAAATAATTATAGTAATTGATTTACGACACGTTCGCCACCAACCCTTTTTCTCTCAGATGTGTGAGTTTAAGCGTTTGTAAGTCAGAAAAATAAGAGCCTGGAGCTATGGAAATGGCAGCTATATATCAAAGTCTTATCACCATGAGTGAGGAGACTTGGGCGGTGATGAAATGTTTTATGACTGTTTTGTCAATGTCTGTCCAACCTGCGTGGTACGAGAAAGACATGTATGTTAAGAACATACTTAAAGATCATCAAAGGATACATAAAATGTCTTCGTAGGGGCATAATCAGCAGTAAATATCTACTCTTATATGTTACTTTTCTAACATATAAGGGGGATAAATCGCTTATTGCATAAAAACTGTGAGGGACATTTACTAAAGTATTTGCGCTATAATTTGCGACTTTTTGAGCTTCTCACCACTTTTCTAAAGGAGCAGAGCTTAGTGGGGTGGGAGAAGCTTCAAATGATTTATTGTAACTTATGCCAGAAACTGGCTTAAAGTTATAGCTGAAGTCTACGCCAGTCCCTAGTTGACATAAACTTCTGTTTCGGACTAGCAAAGATGCAATTAGTTTATTAAAGGGGTTATCCCATGAATAAAAATCAGATATCATGTAGAACATGACAATCTTTTCCTAACAAAGCTAGAACCAGCCCTGTACCTCACATGGATCCAGAGATCTCCCGATTCATTGTTCTGCTAGATTTACATCAAGTTGACAGCTCAAGGGGGAGTGTCTTTTCTGCTGCAGCTCAAGGGGGCGTGTCTCAGCTCTCCCTATCACAGCTCAGGAGGCGGTTGAAGGATAGAACTGAGCATGTGCGGCCTTCTCAGTGAGCAGGTCAAAGAAATAAGAAAAAGAACAAACAGTAGGTGGCGCTATACAGATACATTTTAATGAATAACTCAGTGGCTGTGTGAAATTTTTAAGTACATGAAATTACAAAAGAATTCACATCCAGGTACTGGTTTGAAAACTGTAGAATATTTTTTGTGCCACAACCCCTTTAATAATAGTAATCCTGCAGCACTCCAATAGTTCAAGCAAACTTGGTGTTTATTTGAATTCAAATAGCAGACAACAGAAAAATGGCGATGTTTCGGCTCGGTTGATCCTTTATCAAGCAAAGGCTTGATAAAGGCTCAACCGAGCCGAAATGTCACCATTTTGCTGTTGTCTGCTATGTGAATTCAAATAATCACCAAGTTTGCTTGAACTATTGGAGTGCTGCAGGATTACTACTATTATATACATATTGCAGGACCTTAAAGCCAGGACCTGAAACTGCGAGCACCCTACATCCCTGTTGGAGGATTATATGAGTGGACTTTTGTCTGGAATAGAAACCTGAACAGAGGTATTGCTGTGCTGCTTCTTTCTTCCTTTGGACAACCCCTTTAAGAGGCATCTGCCTCTTAATAAATTATGAAAATTTCCCTCTGGCACACAGGGATCAAGACTGGCATATGGGAACACCAGTTTTGATAAATGTTCCTCTGTGTGTATACCACTTTAACTAGCTAAGCCAGTTCTCTCTGCTTTGCACTATTGAGGGGTAATCATCAAGAGACAGCTGTCTGCAGATGAGACACTGGCTTGGCTATAATCCTAACTTATGTTTCAAGGCCTGTTAAAAAGGTCAAACATTGATTTACAGGACAGCTACCTTACATCCGGCGATATTAGAGGCTCAGCTTTCTCTTTTTTTTGGAAAGAGAGCTAATATACATAGCTTTTCCCCAGAGGAGCACTGCTTGGCCTATAAGACTCCTTGTGCCTAGTAGGTGGTCTCTACAAGGAGAAATAGTACCCCCCCTCACCCCATACCACTTTAAGAAATAGTTTTCTTTATATATACTGTTGATGCCATGCAATGTATATTATCTGTATGACATGTTATTGTCACGGACATTCCTATGACAGATAACAGGAGGTCTGTCAGATTGGCAACGTTTTCTGCGTTAACCACTAAGACACTTCCCGCTTCTATATCTGATTTCGCTGATGTATTTTCTGAAGGTGGATGTCAGGATTTACCCCCACATCGGGAATACGATTGTCCTATCAATCTTATCCCTGGAGCAAAATTGCCCAAATCTAGGCTGTATAACCTTTCTGGACCTGAGAGAACGGCCATGAAAGAATATATTGCTGAGAGTTTGGCTAAAGGACACATAAGACCTTCCAAATCTCCAGTGGCAGCTGGGTTTTTCTTTGTAAAGAAAAAGGACAGAACTCAGACGAATGGACAGACAGAGCGTACTAATCAGAGTCTGGAGACTTACTTGAGATGTTTTGTATCTGAGAATCAGGAGGCGTGGTCCTCATTTTTGTCTCTGGCGGAGTTTGCCATAAACAATCGTAGACAGGAGTCCACTGGCAAGTCGCCGTTTTTTGGTGCATATGGGTTTCACCTGCAGTTTGGCACTTTTTCTGGTTCTGATACTTCTGGTATACCTGAGAAAGAACGTTTTTCGTCATCATTGTCATCTATATGGCGGAAAATTCAAAGTAACTTGTTAAATATAGGCAACAAGTACAAACATGTGGCTAACAGGAAACGTATGAATGGTCCGGACCTAAGAGTGGGTGATTCTGTGTGGCTGTCCACAAGAAACATTAAGTTGAAAGTTCCTTCTTGGAAGTTGGGTCCAAGATTTATTGGTCCATATAAGATCACTGCCATTATTAATCCTGTAGCATTTCGTCTTGAACTTCCTTAGGCCCTGAAAATTCATAATGTATTTCACAGATCTTTGTTAAAGAGATATGTTGAACCTTTGGAGCCATCTCCCTTGCCACCCGCGCCTGTCATGGTGGACGGCAGTTTGGAATTCCAGATCGCCAAGATTATTGACTCTCCAGTTCTTAGTAGAACTCTTCAATATCTTGTTCACTGGAAGGTTATGGACCAGAGGAGAGGACGTGGGTACCGGCATCTGACGTGAATGCCAGTCGTTTGGTGAAAGCTTTTCACAGGTCTCATCCAGACAGAGTTGGTCTGGGGTGCCCGGACGTCACCCGTAGAGGGGGGTACTGTCACGGACATTCCTATGACAGATAACAGGAGGTCTGTCAGATTGGCAAAACGTGGTATAATTTGACATGTTTTCCCTTTTTGTTGTTGGTATTTACCACACCCTTTTCCCTCAGGTGTTCCTGGTGTGGTAATTGTCCCTCCCCTATTCATTGCGTCTTCTCCCACTATTCTTTACAGTTTATAGCTTCAGTGTTGTGGTGATGAGCAGCAGTTTGGTTTCACCTGAGATCCTGGAGCCTCCATTTCTTCATTAAAAGATAAGTTTCCTTTTCCCTCCTGTTGTTTTGTTATTAGGCCTTAAGGAGACTCCTGTTCGTTCTTCCTTTTGGAGAAACAGGTAGACTCATTCCTGTGATTAGTTTTCAGGGTCCTATAGGGTCAGTTCGGTGTTTAGGTTCCTGTTTATGAACTTGCCTACCTTTGAGGCCTGTTCATACTGGTAGATAGACTTTGAGCCAGGGATTTGAGGGGTTTCCTGTAGGAGGTGTCCATCTTCCTTCCTTAGTTTCTAGGCCTAATCTTCTTTCCCTCCTACGCTTGGTTTGGTTTACCCCCCACACCTGCGCGTGACAGTTATACTGCAATATAGTGATCTCAACATTGGTTGGACACAGACTATGCGACGCTATGGGGCCCAGGGCAAGAGGGGGCCCAGTTGGGATCATCCCCTCTTCTCCTGGAGGTGAAAACTTGGTCAGGACTCTATCCTCTAAAGGAACACCTTTTAGCAAATGAGGCAGTGGTAAAAATGGCCCAAGGGTCATTGAAAGGGATTTAGGCGGAAACCCTTCTGTCTTGTGTGGGGGGCCTGGTTTGATCCATGCTATGGGGCCCTTACATCTCTATGTAAGCCCGCTGGTTGGACACCTTGTAGCCTGTGGTGTAGTGAGCTGGCAGGTCATTGTGTGGTGAGATTGCCATACGTCGACAGTAGCTGGGCAGCAAAAATGATATTTTCCTGGCCACCAGCTTACAGCAGGAGTTGCTAGCATCAGCTCGGGCCCTGGAGGAGCACTGGAAACTAAACAATGGACGGAGCCATAAGTAGAAGGCTCCGTCCACTGTGTAGTGGCCATGCCGGCATACTTCAGCTCGTCTCCCATTCATTTTAATGCAGAAATGTACCTTCACAGGCACTACACAGTGGATGGAACCTTCTGCTTCCAGCTCAGTCCAGTGTTTAGTTAGCTACCAAAATTGTAGGACTGCTGGGTGTTATACCACTACCGATCTGCTATTGATGACATATCCTGAGGATAGGTGATCAATATCTCCAGACAGGAAAGCCCCTTTAAATAATACAATTCTGACTACCTGCAACTACCACTAGAGGGAGCATGCTACATCCAGATTTATGGAGCATTCACTGAAAATACCAGCTAAGTTCAGATCTGGCCAGTGAAGTAGCTCCTCCTAGTGGCAGCTAGAGGCAGAAAGACTTACATGTTATAAGGGATCGCAGATGTTTCTGGTTGCTAGGAAACTCCCCTTAAGTGCCTTGTAAAATCCATGCATCTTAATAAATGTCAAGTGTGTGCTGAAGGATTTTCTGTAGTGCTATCTGTTATTATGTGAACCTTTTCTTTACGTAAGGAAATGAAAGTTGCATTTATATGAAACGTTGAAGTCTGTCAGGACATAGTGATACCCCTTTTAAACTGAAGCCGTCCCTCTCTACAGGTCTAGCTTCAGAAACCCCCAAGGGTCATCTGCAGGTCTAAGCTGGGACAGGTCAGACATTTCCTCATCAGCGGCCATTGTAGGTAAAATGTATTAAAATGAAGAGTTGATGGATGGTCCTACTGTATGTCCTCCAGAGAGGAGCCCCTCTTTGTTGAAGACCCTTCGCTCTGGCCAATAGACAGGGATCCAGTGTGGGAGACTGAACGTGTGAAAGGCCAGTTTCACATGTTCAGTATTTGATCAGTGTTTTTCATAAATTTTTTTGTAAACCAAATGCAGTAGCGGATCCAAAACACAGGAGAGACACACATTTCCATTATAGTATTCTCTGCAGGTTCAAATCCTGGTTTTGACTTACAAATACTGAGACAAAATACTGACCAAACTTTGACCATGTGAAATGGACCTAATTTGCAAGGGACTGTCTACATATGATATCCCCTTTAATATGGGCCAACACATCTGCATTTTAAGGTATTTTTTTAACTATGTTTATAGTAATAAAGTGAGAAAAATTATGAAAAATTCTAAAAGGTAGGAGTAAGTAATATAGTAACATAAGGGGTCATTTATTATCCAGAAATACACCTATAGCAGGTGTATTTCTGGCTCAGATTGTGACGCAAAGGTTATTTGCACTTCAGTCTGTGACTTTTCCCTGCTCACGCCAGGTCTAAGAAGGTGGGCTGATCCAACGCCAGATACAGCGGTTATTAAGACCAAGCCTAAAATGCCGGTCTTAATAAATGACCCCCATAGTTTGTAAGGCTGAAAAAAGACATCTGTCCATCCAGTTCGGCCTGTTATCCTACAAGTTGATCCAGAAGAAGGTGAAAAACCCCTGTGAGGTAGAAGCCAATTTTCCTCAATTTAGGTGAAAAAAATTCCTTCCTGACTCCAATCAGGCATCAGAATAACCCCCTGGATCAATGACCCCTCTCTAATAACTATAACCTGTAATATTATTACCCTCCAGAAATACATCCAGGCCCCTCTTGAACTCTTTTAGTGAACTTACCATCACCACCTCCTCAGGGAGAGAGTTCCATAGTCTCACTGCTCTTACCGTAAAGAATCCTCTTCTATGTTTGTGTACAAACCTTCTTTCCTCCAGATGCAGAGGATGTCCCCTCGTCACAGTCCTGGGCAGGGTTGCCAACCGCCTGTAGATTTAAGGACAGTCCGCAAAAAACGTGTGTTTCTTCTGCGTCCGTAGCGTCCAGCAGAAAAAAACCCTGTCCGTAAAGACTGTTCCCGAATCCAGAATTCATTATGGCGGGTATTTAAACTACTGGGGCACTATAGGGGGTATTTAAACTACTGGGGGGCACTATAGGGGACATTTAAACTATTGGGGGGCACTATAGGGGGCTGTTTCAACTACTGGGGAACACTATAGGGGGCCATTTAAACTACTGGGGGCACTACGGGGACCATGTACACTAATAGGGGCACTATAGGGGACCATTTAAACTACTGGGGGCACTATAGTGGACCATTTAAACTACTGGGGAACCATAGGGGACCATTTAAACTGCTGGGGGTGCTAAAGAGGGCTGTTTAAGCTGTGCTGGCCACTACAGGGGAGCATTTAAAGGGGTTATCCAGCCTCTAATATTGATGACCCATCCTCAGGATAGATCATCAATATCTGATCGGCGGAGGTCCAACACCCAGAACCTCCACCGATCAACTGTGAGACAAGTAGGCAGTGTATCGTCTCCAATAGAGCGGCAGTGTAGTGTAATTGCTCACTTGAATGGAGCGGGTGTCTGTATTATGCCACACTTACAAGACAAAGTGCGGTGTAATGTAGAGGAAGCATCGCTCATAAGGTGCTTCGCTTCCTCTTCAAACAGCTGATCGGCAGGGGTGACGGGTGTTGGACCTCCACCCATCAGATATTGATGACCTATAGGTCATAAATATTAGGGTCTAGACAACCCCTTTAAGCTGCTCAGGGCAATATAGGGGAGCATTTAAGTTACTGGGTGCATTATAATTACTGGGGGCACTATATGGGACAATGATAACTACTGGGAACACTATAGAGGGGCCTTATTACTTTTGGGAGCCCTATGGGTGTTTGTATCACTACTGGAGACACTTTGAGGGCAATTTTGAGGGCGTGGAATGGGGGGGGCATATGTCTATAAAGATTTTAGGCTCTCCGTGATTTTTGGCTAAGTTGTCCAGAAAAATTTAAAAGGAAGGTTGGCAACCCTGGTCCTGGGGATAAATAGATGATGCGAGTGATTTCTGTACTGACCCCTGATGTATTTAGGGCATTTTCACACGAGCGTGTCCATTGCGAGAATCACGCTCCGTGTGAGAGAGGGATCATGCTTTGTGCCTCTGTGTGACCTTTCTGTAACGGAATCATACTGACAGCTTTATGTCAGTATGATTCTGTTACAGAAAGGTCACACAGAGGCACACAGCATTATCAATCACGATAATGCCGTGCGTTTCTGTAAGTCCAGAACGCTCAGTCCCTCTCTCATACGGAGCGGGATTCCCGCAAGGGACATGCTCGTGCCAAAGAGCCCTTATACATAGTTATTAGATCTCCCCTCAGTCGTCTGTAGTCCACAGTGTTGTGTACCTTATATGTTTCATGCTTCTAAGGGCTCTTTCACATCAGAGTTATTTCTGTTATCTTCTCCGTTATAGTTGCTGAGCAACGAAAATAATAGAAGTGCCGGATTCGGCACAGACGAACAGACCCCATTGACTATAATGGGACCCATTCTGCTTCAGTTCGGGAAAATGTTTTTTAGAAGAGAAAATAGTAAAAACTAATTCTGTGACTTGAACGGAACCTCTAACGCAGATGTGAACGTAGCCTAACCTTCATATCTCAAAAAGAACTAAAAGCCACTAGGAAAGAATAGGTTAATATAATAATATGAGTGCAAGCCCTTTACTGTTCCATTACTATTATCAGCTCCAACCACCAGAACCTGGGAAATGTTCTCCCTCTTGATTTGATTAATCATTGTGGACATATTCATTTGCAGAAGAACAGACACATTCAAGCTTGCACAGGAAATGCTTTTTTTTCTCTTTATCACCGCTGCACCTACATTCTCAGATGTGTAGTCATTATAATACAAACGTCAGATACAACTACATAGAATGCCAGGACCCAGGGCAGGAAATGTACAATAAAAATACATAGTGATAAGGGGATGATATGTGCACAAAATCGCTATAAAATTTAATCATAGGATATAAGCTAGCATATGAACTACCATTCACAGCCGGTCACCATTGACTATGGGGATCCGGCCACTTTTTGAAAATGGTAACTTTCGGCCGGACAAAAAAATGTTGCATGCTTTTGGTGTGATAACACCACATGCATTAATCCTTGAACTCTATTTAGTTATACGTTTGCAATGCATATATAAGGAAAAGTGTCTCATTGGTCCTTGAAGATGACCTGTGGGGAGATAGGTTCAAAACTAAAGGGTTTCAGAGGTGGCACTTGCACACAGACCCTGGTGCATTACACTAGTATAACTGAAATGGTAGATAGGGGGCCTTGTTATAGGTTTTTTCATTGGGGCCCTGGAGATACAAGTGTCAAACATTGGGTGTTCTACTTCTTACCTTGTTATAGATTTTACATTGGGGCCTGGGAGATACAAGCAGAGTCGTACTGGTGCACCAGAGTACCAGGGGGATCCTCCGGTGAGTCCAGTCTATGAAGCCATAATTGGTCCCAAAGGTCCAAAAGAAAAATTGCATTTGGAGCTGCCTTTGGAGTCAGTCACTGGCCACTAGGGTAGGGTGACCAGACGTCCTCTTTTCCCCGGACATGTCCTACTTTTGGACATTAAAAAAATGTCCGGGGGGAATTGGAAAATCGTCCGGGATTTTGTTGGACTGCCTCAAACTGTTTGAGTCAAACATAATTTATGTTTGACTCAAACAGTTTGAGGCAGTCCAACAAAGTCATTTTAACTTTTAAAATGGCCTTTAGGGTTAAAATAATAAAAACAAACTCACCTTTTCCACTTGTTTGCGGCACAGCCGGTCCGGTGTCTTCTTTCTTCTTTCCCCTTGCAGGAGCTGCAAAAGGACCTTTGGTGACGTCACCGCGGTTACCACGTGGTGAGTGCGCTCACCGCGCGGTGACGTCACCAAAGGTCCCTTTGCAGGTCCTACAAGGGGAAAGAAGAAAGAAGACACCGGACCAGCTGCGCCGCGAACAAGTGGAAAAGGTGAGTTTTTTTAAAAATTATTTTTAACCTCTAAGGGCCATTTTAAACAATTATTTTCTGTTATAACCATGTTATAACGGAAAATAATAAAGGGAAGTTCGGGTCCCCATTCCCTGGGGTATAGTGTAATGGCATTACACTATACCCCAGGGAATGGGGGGACCTGAATTTTCCTTTATTATTTTATTTCTGAAAAGGAGCACACCTTTTTTTTTGGGGGGGGGGGTTCTCACCCCCCTTTCCCCCCCGCCAAAAAAAAAAAGATGTCCTCCTTTTCAGAAACCCAGATCTGGTCACCCTACACTAGGGTCTTCTGTGTGTCTTAGGTTTTGAATCAATTAGACTTTCGATGATATAGGGGTTGGGCCCTGAGAGCAACTTCCTCTGGAGGGACCAAGGAACCCCAGTCTGGATACAAGTGTCAATCATTGGGTGTTCTACCTCTTGCCTTGTTATATATTTTACATTGGGGCCCAGGAGATGCAAGCAGGGTTGGACTGGCCCACCAGAGTACCAGAAGGATCCTCCTGGGCCCAGTCTATGAAGACATTTTTGATTTCAAAGGTCCAAGAGAAAAATTCCATTTAGAGCTGCCTTTGGAGCCAGTCACTAGCCACTACGGTCTACTGTGTGTCTTAGGTTTTGAATCAATTAGACTTTCAATACTATAGGGTTGGGCGGTGAGAACAATTTCTTCTGGAGGCCCCAAGGAACCCCGGTCCGATGCTAGATATAAGTGTCAAACATTGGGTGTTCTACTTCTACTACTGTACGTGGATGTACTGTAAATGCTTTTCATCGGCATCCAGGATTCCCTGTAACATAAGAAGTCACAGAAGACGTCTGACATGAGGCGGTGATGGCAGTACACAGTGTAGACTAAGTCAGCATTACTATTTCTGTCTGACTTATGTACTATCATTACGTATGTCCTGCTCTAGTGTATGTGTGTGGTGTAAGCCATGATTATCTTACTACAACTGCCTTTTGACCATGATTCTTCTGAATAGACTTAAAGAGGACATTTTCCCTCCCCTGACATGCCTGTTTTAATAGCTTCATGCATGTGTGTTAACTCTACTACATCTGTATGTGCCCGCATCGCTGAGAAAAATTATGCTTTAATATATGCAAATTAGCCTCTAGGAGCAACGGGGGTGTTGTCATTACTCCTAGTGACTCTGCTCGGTCTGCAACTGCCGCACCCTCTGCACTTTGATTGCTTGGACATGGCAGTGAAAACGTTTCACTCCTGGAACTGACTTCTTCTAAAGTCTCTCACTATGCCATGCACTTCAGTATACGGAACAGATGCAGTACAGGAAAGGGGCTCGCACTACAAAAGAGAACTGCCAGTGAGCCGCTTTCCTGTACAAGACTTTAGGAGAAGTGAAGGCCAGGTGAGGTGTGATCACATTAAGGACCCATTCACACGACCGTATGTATTCCGTGATCCATATAAAAACAGAAGACATACGGAAAGTCTTCCGTAGTGTTCCGTATTTTTGCGGACCCATTGACTTTAGTTTCAGTTGCAGAGCGAGCAGAGTCGCTATATGTAACGGTAACTGCTGACAGATATGCTTTAATTATCATAGTTTGCTCCTGAATGGTCAAACAAGCTAACGTTCTCCAAGACTGAAATACTGATGGCTTGTCATTTCCTGGCACTCCTTGTCAATGTCACTGTTTTAACATAAAAGTGTTGTGCATTTGGTTGTGCCTGGTGCTCAAGACAGCTCAGTACCATTTAGGTGAAAAGGACTGAGCTGTAATACCCAGCACAACACTAACAAAAGTACAGAGGAGAGAAGAGGAGTGTCAGATATCTCTGGTCTGTCCTAAGGACAGATCATCAATATTACGGTCCTAGAAAACCTCTTAAATTGAGAGACATGTCCCAAAGTCATGTTGCTGGGTCCATAAGCAAAGTAGTGACTGAAAGATACCGCTTCATAGCATAAGTAAGACGAGCAAATCCATTCTGCGTGCATCAAATTCCATGAGCAATTTCTAGTTTCATTGAATCAAAAACTTTTGGGATTTGTCCCACATGAATAGCTCAAAATTGTGGGCCAACATTTTACAGATCAGAACACAGCCGTTTGTTACCGTATTTTATCCATAGCCATATGTGTTGCTGTTACTTTGACATTACTAATGCTTACTTGACGTTAAAGGTCTTGAAAGGGTTTGACTACAGTCCTAGGAGACCTAAAAGTGTAATCAGGGCAATTTCAATCTTGGTCAAATTTATTTGACATTGTCATCATAAACAGGTCGGCCAACAGGGTTACAGATGAATCCTCTGGTGGGCCCTTAGTTTACCACCCCCTACAGAATTGGCACATAACACAGTAGGCTTACTGCACTACCATACATATATTCAATGTACAGCACATCCACCAGCCAATGTTCATATAAAACACCTGATAGATTATTAAAGAAACTCCCCAGTTTATTATTATAGACACGATCAGAGCTGAGATGACTTCTAGGTATAGAGGAAAGCTACCAGTGTCCTCTTCTCCCCAGGACCTACCTTCTCAAAGTCTCTGCAGGGACCCCTCATATTCAATCATCTGGTAGCATCTTGCTGCTGTGTGAGCAGGGAATATTTGAATGTATCCATAAGGTGGGCCCCCAAAATAAATTTTACTGGTGGGCCCCAGGCATCCCAGTCCAACACTGATCACTGATGTATGGAGGATAATCTAGTTCTTCAACCTTGGTGTGTCAAGGACTACTTACAGGGTCAGCAGCTGTCAACAGTAGCAGGTAGGTTACCAAGAGAGTTATCTGTCAAAATTGATGCACGGAAAAAGTAGAACACTTGCCCATGTCAGTCTTTCTCTGCATCTCTTTCACACAAAATTCAGATTTTGTACAATCAGAACTTTTTGAAAAATTCTGGTTGAATTTATGAAGCAATTCGCACATCTCTGATTCCTGAGACTCACATTCAGTATTACAGGAATTTGGTCTGACGGATAAACATTATTGAACCATTGAACCATTCATAATTTGTAATGATGGGTGTTAAAAAGAAAATCTGTTGAGTTGATGCAGTGAAGGTTTTTAACTGTATGAAAAATGTTACTGTCCTGATCATGTTAAGAACTTCTAGATTTTCTTCTCAGATAGGATGTTGTATATGCATATATATCCAATGAGTATATAGGTGCTGTGTTTTAGTGATATTCCTAGCAATTAGCAGAAAACAACAGCTGGCAATGCAAATTATAACATAAATGATGCGTAAGAAAGCAAATAGACAAAAAAATGTAATACACACCCACTGACTCATACATAGCAGCAATATTGTGTAATGTTCTGGACAGCGGCACAGCTCAGGCTTGTGAGGATGAATCAGAAAATTCAGCTTGTGATTTTCTTTTTTTTATTACACTATTCATTTATTTTTACATTTTTGCTTAGAGACAGAAATACAGATATTGTAGAGATACACTTCCTTCAACATCTGTTGTGAATCAGTCATTTGTAGGATGCCGAGTGTTTTAGACACTTAATGTAAATCCTTAAGGAGTAAAAGTTGAAAAATATAAAACTGTGAGCAGAGACAGACTGCTGCTTGTTGACTGTTTCCAATAGCAATCTGTAGAATTGTGAGTGATCTAGAATAAATGCAAGATATGTTATTTAATATACTGGTATGATATATGTAGCGACCCATGACCTCCAGCTGAAGAGACTTTGGGTGATGCAACAGGATAATGACTCAAAGCACACAAGTAAATCAACTGAAGAATGGTTATAAATTAAGATTTGTATTTTGGCCATATCATTTTCTGGACCTGAAATGGTCACTGTAGTTTCACATAACTTTGTATCAATCAATAGTACAGGCAAATATAAGAAACTTTGTAAAGCTAAATTTCTCTCTGAAATTTGTGAGAAATCTGTCTTTTGAGACTTAGACCAACTGCCTGCCCACTGAAGGATCATATTACATCATCCCATAGAAGTCTATAGAGAGCAGAGCAGTGGTGTACATAGAGAAGTAAGGGGCCCATAGCAAGAATCAAACCAGGTCCACCACACAGGACAGAAGGGTTTCTGCCTTAACCCTTTTCAATGACCCATGGGCACAAAAGTGGTGGGCATAACTACAGTGAAGGGGTACAAATATGGGCATACCTAATGTGAGGGGCACAAAAGTGGGCATATCTGAGAGGGGCACAAAAGTGGGCAGAACTACTGTGAGTGGCACAAAGGTGGGCACAACTACTGTGAGGGGGCACAGGGTAGGCATAACTACTGTGAGAGGGCACAAAGGTGGGCATGTCTACTGTGAGGAGGCGCAAAGGTGGGCAAAACTATTGTGAAGAGACACAAAGGAGGACATAACTACTGTGAACGGGTACAAAGGTGGGCATAACTACTGTGATAGGCACAAAGGTGGGTATACCAACTGTGAGGGGGCACAAAGTGGGAATAACTACAGTGAGGGGCCACAAGGAGGACATAACTATTGTGAAGGGGCCACAATGCGGGCATATTTACTGTGAGGGGTCACAATGTGAGTATTGGTACTGTGTGGTAGAACTAAGGGAAATGTCCTAGATTACCCTGTTATACATTTGGACGGTTCAGTCTTAGAGGCCAGCACAGCGCCCCCTCGCAGGTATTTACCAGGTACAGTCAACATCCCTTCCTTATGTGATTATTCTTTTTTCACTATCACCAAAGGGACCTTGTTCCAGATCCAGAGGACATCACTCCGACGCCAGCGACACCCTGGATGAGGTAGGACCAATTGGGTCTTTCGTTTATTGCAAAGAGTATTGGTACTGCCGTAGATTTTATTAGGTGGGACTTGGGTAGTTTAGTTATGCATTGGGTGGAGTTAGAGGAGTGTGAAAAAAAATTTCTGTGGGTGGCACAGTGGGTGGTGGGGGGTGGTGCAAAGCCTAGCTACACCTCTGGGTCAGATACAATGTGATTATTCATGTATACAAATGAAGTTTATTCTGAAAAGTTATTTGAAAGTTTAGGTACTCTTTATCCATGTTGACATGTTTGCCTTGACTTGAAGAGGGCTGTGCATGCAAGACATCCCAAAAATGCAGAAGAGATGTTTGATGGAGGCAATTGCTGGTAAGGGGGATCTACAGATTATTAAATTTAAGGGTTCACTTATTTTTTCCCTGCCCTTTGGATGTTCATGTGGCTTACATCATAGAAAGAGAAGCTTATTATGCATCCAATATATTCCTTATTTCTTTCACGGGTTTTCTATTCTGCTGCTTGAAGATTTCCTGTTCACTATAGATTTAAATGGGTTTTCCAGGCTCCTGATATTGATCATCTATCTTCAGGATATGTCATTGATATTCAATAGGTGAGGGGCTGACAGCTGACTGATCAGAACTAGAACTAGCTCTTGAATGGAACAGGAAGCATAGCTACGTTCAAAATACTGTATAGTGGCCACGCTGTGTTACTGCGGCTCAGCTCCCATTCCCTTCAATGAGTGCTGAGCTGCGGTAACCCACCATGGTCACTACACTTTGAATAGAGCTGTGCTTCCTGTTCCATTCAAGAGCTGGTTCCAGCGCCTGAGACTGCAGAGAATAGGCACGATGAGTGGGGATGTCGTAGGGTGTCCCACCGCACCAATTGGATATTAATGACCTATCCTCAGGATAGGTTGTCAATGTCAGGAGCCTGAAATACCCCTTTAACACTCCAAATTTCTGGAACACTGATTATATAAAATTTCGTGATATATCTTTATGCCTGCCACAAAGTGCATATGCACTTAACTTCATTTCTTCCATGCAATGGCTTCCATTTTTGCCCTCATATGGCTTTTTGGGCCTGAAAGCAAGATTTTGTTTTTAGGTAGCGCATTAATATCAGGGGCATAGATGGGGGGGCAAATCAGGGCATGTGCCCCTAGGTGCTGAGTGCCAACAAGTCACTTTGATTATTTAGAAACAGGACTAAGGGCAGCAAAATGAACCTTTGCCCCGGGTAAAAGTAAGCCTAGCTACGGCTCTAAATGATATCTATGTTATTGCAGGATATGTCACCTTTCCGTAAGTTACAGGAGCTGAAATCATAATGTAGGCAACTAATGAATTCATTTAGATATCTCTGCACTTTACGTAATAAATGTCATATGCACTATGGCGGCATTAACGCTGCAATCTCCCCCAACCTGACAGTTTTTACTGGATTTATATGCTTATAGTTGGCGCCTGCAGGTCTTAAGTGCAACCTCCAGTCACAACACAATACTGCAGCAGAGCAAGCTACAGCGCTCCTGATGTAATTGTGGGAGTTGTTTTCTTGAGTGTTTTTTTTCAGCCTGATGAATATTGATGGACGAATGAAAAGAATTATGAAAAATGAAATAAAATTCAAGCATTGACATTTAGTTTGTGCAGACGAGAGATTTGGCGGAGCTGAGTTTGTCATGCAGCAGACCTTGTCATTTGTCCTCACATTACTCACATGTGTTATCCATGGTTTTCAATAAGACTGGATTAATTACAGAATTATCTGAAGGAGGTTGTCTGGTTTTGATTACCTATTTTAAACTACAGGTTTTGGTAATTTGGAGTTATTAGCTGCAGTTCCCCTTTTAAGGGCACTGGCTCAGCTATTTTCAGAGCCCTATAGTGGTGAAATTAGAGGTGGCCAATCAAGCAAGGAGCTCTGTCCATTCACTGCTATAGGACATCTGAAAATAGCTGAGCACACTAGCTCGACAATTTTCTGCACTCTCATAGCAGTGAATGGAGAGCACATGCGCAGTGCACTCTCCTTCACTTTGTTGGCCTCGGTCTGGAGATAGGAGCGGGTCCCAGAGGTTGGACCTGAACCTGACAGCAAGGGCGTAGCTATAGGGCGTGCAGAGGTAGCAGTCGCTACCGGGCCAAGGAGCCTGAGGGGGCCCAAAGACCCTTGTGCCGCATAAGAAGACACACAAAGCACTGAGGGAAGGGGGGCCCAAGCTGAAACTCTTGCACCAGGGCCCATGAGCCTTTAGCTACGCCCCTGCCTGACAGTGATGGCATATCCTAGTGATACACCATCAATGTCTGAGATGGGAATACCCCTTAACTTTTGTACATACCAAATGCTCTTTCCACCTATGTCTGTCCAGAGATGCGATTTGCCTGTGTCTTTCAGCAGTGAGTGCTGTGATCTATACTCTCTTGGGCTTCTCAAAGTTCTGCTTGCCGCCAGCTGCTCCAAAATCCACCTGGTTCTGACACTCTACTGCTGATGTTCTGTACCAGGACCACAAGGCTGGATCTCTCCTCTTGTGGCTCTGATTCTCCACTCTGGCTACTGTGATGCCCAGTCTTTGGCTCTGACTGAGCTACATACTCATTCTCTGCACACATGTGTACACACTGGGGCAATATTCCCTGACCACTTCCTGTTCAGGCAGAATCTCCTTCCCTGGCCCAGAATCTGGTGCCCTATGCTGGAGCAAGATGTTGCAGCAGCATCTTTGTTTTCTTGGGATTTGGGAAGTGGTGGGGGGGGGGGGTCAGAAACATAACTGGTCTTCCCTTTTGCTGTGTGAAATATATAATTTTCTGCTCTATCCAAATATATGGGGGATATCTGGCTGGCATCCTCCCTGGGACATAATATATGGGGCACATATTCTGTCAGCCCTTCCAGTCGAAATACATAAAATTACATTTTCCTTTATAAAATCTTGTGTGTATTAATAGGCAGTACCCGTACTAGATGTTCTTGTGAAGTTCTTTTATTACAAACCATATGATATTATTTTACGTTTATGTGAACCATTAGTTTCAATTTCTTTTCCCAGTATCAGTTCTTGTGTTTGGCTCATGTTGCAGATGTTGCGGCTAATAACATTTCAAATAATCAAATGAATGTGATTTACAGAAATGCGGTATCATCAATGGTATATTCAATACCCTGCCGAGCCCTAATGAGATTTCAATGAATATAATTTCCAAATAATGTAATACTGATTTCTCTATTTACCAAGAAAAATCAACATGAGCTACATTTTAGACAATGCTGCGTATTCCTTCCATCCCCACATTCCTTACAAAATGACTGCTCCTATTTTCCATCGGTTATAGCTTATGGACATGAAGCTAGAAGATCTCACAGGAAATTAAATGAAAATCTCTGATATACATCTGATACAGATTTCCTCTGAGCGTTTTCCTAACTCCCAGCCATAGCTTGTACTTTACATTTATATAGCTACTGTCAAGGCAAGGAACTTCATTTAATAAGGTACCGTAGTATTACCATCTATGACTTGAGTCTCCTGCTGCAGGTAAAGACTTGGGCTCAGAGATCCATATTCCAGAAATTTTGTTTGCCCTATGACTTCTTTTTTTTCTGTAATATAAGGTTTCAGTCATTTTCTTAGTAGCTTCTACATACAAACCTGTGTGTAGACACAGAAAAGTAAATGACCAACATTTCCCAGGCAAAAAAGTGCCTGGAAGATGTACAACGAGTGGTGTGGCCTTAATAGTTTTGTGGGTGTGTGTCAGGGTGCTCCTACCTGGATACCGTTGATCCCCAGGGTTAGGCTCCGGATTAATAAAGGGGAGAGCTGTAGCAGGTAGAGTCGAGGTTAGATTTGGTGAAAGTTCAACAGCTTTACTTGACTAAACTTGCATCCAGACAATATTCAGTCTTTCGCTTGGCTCCAGCAGGCTTTGGGGTAAATTGGCAGGCAAACTTGAATATTTTGATCTTTCTCTGTTCTAGACTCCAGCTTTAGTCTGGTAGCTGGACTTTAGGACTGTTCTGGTACCTTTTAAGTGGGCTATCTTTGGCTGTTGACCCCTTCCTGATACTCTGTATCTGTAAGGTGCCCCATTAGCTGCTTCCCTGGGAGACTCCTGCTGTAGGAGGGGGACCCTTTCCCTCACTGCTACATCTTGACTTGTCTGCTCTCAATGCTAGACTAGCGCTAACTATAGCTTCCTGCAACCTATCCCTTGGTAGGAAGCAGGACTAGCCCACTTCTGCCCAAAAGGGGGAGAATGGAATGGTAAGTTCCATTCTATCTAAAGATCTCTCTGCCATATCTGCTGCCAACTGCTGGTGAACCAGGCACATTACATGAACATAAAAGTTTCATAGCAAGATTATGAATGCACAGTGTAGGAAGACCTAGAATAATTTCACAGATGACATTATTGTTAACCATTAGAGACAGTAGCAGGGTGTAAGTATGGTAGTGCCACTCCGGGGTACTACAAACTGAACATGATTTTTTTTTCTGTACAGCCATCTTGCTCCCTTATCCCTCACTTGCACATTTGCCATTATAGTTGAACATGGATTAAGCACCTAATGCAAGAATTGCAGGTCTTGCTTCCTGCATCCCCAAGACAGTGCTTCATTCTTACTATAGGGTAGACTCACACGTAAAGTAATCCGTTAGTCTGTTCCAGAAAATGAATAGACTACCGTAATAACTGTATCAGTCATAGCCAGACCGGATATTATTATTGACTATAATGGGATCTGGCGGCATTCAGGCATAAATGGGGCTTTTGCCCAGACAAATACAGCTGCATACAGTGGTAGCTGTCCAGCCAAATGCTGCATTTTTACGGATACCTGCTGGACCCCTGTCGAATCCCATTATAGTAAATAGGGATCTGGCAGTGTATAACAATATCCAGCTGTGTCGGATACAATAACTCCTCTGCTGGAACAGACTACCAGATTATTTTAGCATATATGTGAACGTAGCCTTAAGCTTCCTTAACGCATGCACCTTGGATGCAAAAAATGCACAAGTGAAAAAAATGACACTACAAAACCTTTGTGTACTGCATTTAAACTTTCCGAGCTAACATCTGGAGGTGGCAATAAAGAAAAAAAATGCACCAAAAAGCAAATGTCAGAAAAATACAGCAAAATCAGCAAAAACACCGGAAAAAATTATGTGTGAAACCATCCTAATTTTACCTTTTTAACCTCCTAACAGTCACAATAAAATAGGAAAAAAAACTCCAAAAACGTCACTTTTTATTGTAGGTTTTTAATATGTGTCTGCAGTAAATCTTGGTGCACAACTCAGGGGACACCATTGCATTTTTAACTCCTTAAAGGGGTTCTCCAAGTTAAATTTATTGATGACCTATCCTCCTATTCATAGACTTGTATGGGAACGATCCTTCCCATTGAAATGAATGGGGCGGTTACGTGTAATTACACCTACTCACCGCTACCAATGTTACGGCTAGGATGTAAACAATGAAGAGGAGGCAGTGCTGGTACGGCGTGCGCCTCCTCTTCAAACAGCTGATCGGCGGGGGTGCCGGGTGTCGGACCCTCGCCAATCTGATATTGATGACCTATCATCAATAAATATAACTTGGAGAACCCCTTTAATGACATAATTAATTTTAGCCTTAAAGGGAACCTGTCACCTCCGAAACACCCCCTGAACTAGAGTAAGAGATGTATAGTGTAAGTGATGCTGAATCCAAATATGTAAGTTTTATCTTCATACTCACTTCCATTCCGACGCTGTGCTCCCACAAACCTGCAGTAAAATGCATTGAGAGGACTCTTCTTTGAGTCCTCTCCATTATGTGAGTAAGCACCGGAGTCCGCTGAGTGCGTTTTACTGCAGGTTTGAGGGAGCACAACATCAGAATGGAAGTGAGTACGAAGATAAAAATTAAATAACCGGACTCGACGTCACTTACACTATACACCGCTTACTCTAGTTTGGAGGGTGTTTCAGAGCTGACAGGTTCCCTTTAAGGACCAATAATATTTCCCCCTTTGTGTTCTAGCAGTCATAACTTTCTAATTTTTTTCTTCTAAATTTTTATTTTTTTATCTTGTGGGATTAGTTGTAGGTTTTTTAGGATCCCTTTTGGGGTATATATAGTGTAGGGAAAGATTAAAAAAAAAACCTTAAATTTTAACATTATTTTATGGAATTTATTTATGGTGTTCACGGTGTGGTAAAAATAACATAACTTTATTACATCGTCACTACAATGATGATAATGCCATATTTCTATCTATGTTCAATATTTTTGTCTCTCTTCCTACAGGCTTGCAGCTCTGATACTGCTCCCCTTCCTCCACCAGACTGAAGGAGAGGGAGGCAGATGCTTTAGCTGCTCATATCTCTGGTTTGGTAGCAGCTAGAGATATGGGCTTTGTATTGTTTGAAAGCTGGCATTCCAAACAATACCAGAATGACAGCAATATCTTTACTACATGGAAAGATATCACGGTTAGAAATCCAGATACAGTGAATGTAGCTGAAAATGAAAGTAAAAATAGGTTTTACTGCAATTATTCCCAATTCGATTTCTAACAGTGATATCTCCTGCTTATCTTGGGCTAATGCTGTCATTTTGGTGTTGCATGAAAGGCTGGAATGCCAGCCCATGCTTCTAGCTACTTTTCTCACGGCCTGAGCTAGGACAGACTTGCTCCGATTCGGAACGCTGGCCAGTTCTATTTTCCCACAGGATACGGTGATGCATTTCATCTGCCGCAATAGAGCCGTGGTGCCTATATTTATATTTGAATGCCCACAACTTATTTTAATCCTGCAGATCTTGCACACGGCTGTGTTTTTGTATGTCGGCCTTGTGGGGAAAAAACACCATACAGGAGATACTTGGCAGCTGAAGTTGGCCTAAGTCTGGCACATTTTGAGTTTATGCCCACAGTGTCAACAACATCACCAGTTCCCAAGGTGACCACAATAGAAGTAGATCTTTTGGAGGTTTTGGCTGTATGTTGTTGCTGTGGCCACTACTCTCCACTTCAGATATCTCTATTCGTCAGCACCCTGATCTGGCTAACAGGTCCCATCATAGTCCTAGTAAAATTTATCATGTATGATTGCTGGGTGCCCTACCTATGGGAACCACAACAGTCACTAGTTCCACATCCTTGTCCCTCATTGCACCAAGGAGAAGGGAGCTTGAATGGAGCGGTGGTCGAGCATACACACTGCCACCCCAGTTAAAACTATCTGACTGACTGGGACACAGAGCTGGAGCCCCAGTGGACATGCCATCAGAGGGAAGACACCTTTAGAGAATTTAACACAGTATGTTTAGCAAAAGAGCTGGTCTACTCCGTTGTGTAAAACTTGGAGCATATCCTGACAAAGCTTATTCTATTACATATTCAGACTTGTTGCACTGGTTGGATTGTGCCTCACTGGGAAATGTAGTTCTTCATATGAACTTTAGAATCTTTTTTTTATTATTAGAAGTAGCCCCCCAAAACAAGCAGATCAAATCTGTATGTCCAGTTGCCTAGGACTAGAGATGAGTGAATCTATTCGTCGATTCGTTGATTTGTATCAAATCTTGGAAATTTTTAGCTGCGAAGCGAATCTGAATATTAGGTGATTCGCTTCGGCTTTGTACGCATTCGCTACGTAGTTGTCCTATAAATGATACGCTATTGCTACATATAAGTTACTCTATACGCTGGTGCGTACGAATTCAATTCATTCGCAAAATTTTACTGTTAGTTAGTTTATCGTGCGCAAAAGCCCGGGAAGAAAGCGGTCACCTGACCTAGTGGGCAGGGCTTGCTCTGATTGGCTCAGGCTCGGTAAGCCAGTGTTGCATCACTTCTGCTGCAACTGCTGAGATGAGCACTGTGTGTGAAGTTCTGAGACTCTGAGACCTGTTTTGTGAAAATTGGGGTGCAATTGCTCTGGGAATCCATATTACACATATCAAGGATACTGCAGGGCAAGTGCAGGGCCAGTTCAGGGCTAGTAATTAATCAGGCAGGGAGAGAGAGCTATAGGGAGAGACAGGGAGATACTACAGCGCTCCTGATGTAATTGTGGGAGATCGTTGTTTTCTTGAGTGTTTTTTTTTTTCAGCCTGATGAATATTGATGGACGGATGAAAAGAATTATGAAAAATTAAATAAAATTCAAGCATTGACATTTAGTTTGTGCAGATCTAGAGATTTGGCGGAGCTGAGTTTGTCATGCAACAGACCTTGTCATTTGTTATCACATTACTCGCATGTGTTATCCATGGTTTTTCCATAAGACTGGATTAATTACGGCATTATCTGAAGGAGGTTGTCTGGTTTTGATAACCTATTTTAAACTACAGGTTTTGGTAATTTGGAGTTATTAGCTGCAGTTCCCCTTTTAAGGGCACTGGCTCGGCTATTTTCTGAGCCCTATAGTGGTGATTTGAGAGGTGGCCAATCAAGCAAGGAACTCTGAAAATAGCTGAGCACAGTAGCTCGACAATTTTCTGCACTCTCATTGCAGTGAATGGAGAGCACACATGCGCAGTGCACTCTCCTTCACTTTGTTGGCCTTGGTCTGGAGATAGAAGCGGGTCCCAGAGGTCGGACCTGCACCTGACAGTGATGGCATATCCCAGTGATACACCATCAATGTCTGAGATGGGAACACCCCTTAACTCTTGTACACACCAAATGCCCTTTCCACCTATGTCTGTCCAGAGATGCCATTTGCTGTGTCCTCCAGCAGTGAAAGCTGTGACTTATACTCTCCTGGGCTTCTTTAAGTTCTGCTTGCCGCCAGCTGCTCCGAAATCCATCTGGTTCTGACACTCTACTGCTGATATTCTGCACTAGGACCACAAGACCGGACCTCTACTCTTGCGGCTCTGATTCTCCAATCTGGCTGCTGTGATACCCAGGCTTTGGCGGCTCTGACTGAGCTACATACTCAGTCTCTGCACACACGTGCACGCACTGGACCAATATTCCCTGACCACTTCCTGTTCAGGCAGAATCTCCTTCCCTGGCCTAGAATTTGGTTCAGGGCCACAGAGTGAATTGAAAAATGTCTGGAATGGATAAGCAAAAGGGGTCCAGTTCCAGCCAGACTTCGAGCTCTAAAAAAAGGAGAAGGTGGCACAGGGCAGAAGTGCCAAAGGACCTGTAGCCGGAGCTTCTACTTGTAGTATTCGCAATACTTGGCCAGTGTTCCACCGGGCTAACCCACCAAGGTGCAAAATTGTAGTGAAGGAGAAAGTGGATGAGGTAGTGGAGTGGATGGCACGCTCATCTCAGTCTCAGCCAGATGATCTCCTGTCATCTGCTGATACAGTATCCATATGAAGCCAGAGGTCAGACTCAGAGCATTCCTCCTGCTCCACCATTCCTCTCCAGCAAAGCCCGTCATTTATATACGCAATTTGTACGCTTATGCGTACGTGTTCAAGGAGGTTGCGCACCTTTTTACCAGAACGTTCGTTATTAGTGCGCAAATTTTCGCTAAAAGCCATATAATTATGTATATTTTGTACGCAAATTCAACGAATCTATTCGTCGAATATACGAATCTTAGGAAAAGTTCAGCGAATGTAATAAAATTTGCCTGATTCGCTCATCTCTACCTAGGACCTCAAGTAATTAGCTGTAATCTGCTGGTGAACCTAGCAACCAGTGGTCCCACCATCACTGGGGAAATGAAGCAGTACATGGTGCTTACTGATATCAATAGGCTGTCTATGTAATGCATGGACAATCAAGGTTCTCCAGAGGGAGACATTCCTGTCTATTGACTCATAATTTTGCAATAAGGCATTTGAAAATGTTTTCTTTCTCATACCAGAAAATCCCCTTAATACTATGACCTGATCATGCTCTATTAGTTCAAAGGTCATAGGGCTGAGCTGCTATCCCAGACATAGCCAGACCGTAGACTGTGGCACTATTACTGGGAAAAAGCAGACCTATTTTTCTAATACCATTCAACTGCTTTAGGTTTATCCACTGTTGAGGCTCCGACAACTAGAGTCCCCACCAATCGCAAACACAAGGGTCTCGTGTTCCCCCATCTGAATGGTGCAGTGGTCATCCTTTAAATTCAACTTTATTGGACTGCTAGAGATAATTGAGTACAGTACTCTGCTATCTATGGCAGTCCAACAGAGGAGCAGTCGGCATGGGTGACCGACACACTATTCAAATAGGAGAACACTGACCCTCCATTATTGTGATCAGCAGGGGTCCCAGCGGTTGAACCCCCAACAATCAGACACATCCCATATCCTGTGGCTATCATAAAACATAAAAATATCTAATGTTTTGCTCTGTAAATCCCCTTTTCAAGAACGAATGGGAGTCCATACAAAGTGCCCAACAGGGACATAGCTAAATGGTAGGGGGGGGCATATAATGGAGGACACCAATGAGTATTGGCCAAGGTATTGGTTAAATCGGCAAAATGAATCTTTGCCCTAGGTGAGGAAAAGCCTAGCTACAAAAAAACGGATATGTTTTGATTTTCTATAATATCTAGCATCAACACATGGAGGTCATGAAACTGAAAAGAGGAATGTGGCAAAGCTGTGAAATTGAAATCATATAAACACGTAAAAGTATAAAACATATGTCTCCTAATACCGCCTGCACAGGGGTGCAGCATTTACAGAAGTATTCTGGTTTCCCCAACGAACGTTCCCAGGCGCCAGTGAACGCTCATGAGTAAGTGAGCAGGCATTTCAGTAATCAGAACCAGGCTCTTTAACTCCAAAGGACAAATGTATCCGTTTCTTTTTGCAATATAAATGGCATTGGAATATAGAAGGAAATTAGTACCATTTTTCAATCCTCTCTCCATTGACTTTACCGTGCAGTTCAGCTTTATCAAAGGAATGTTATTTACGTGTAGTTGGAAACAGACATTTCCAAAGCTCCTGTTGTAAGAGAGAGCAAGATGTCAATCCAAGGTGGGTCCATCGGGTTCACTGAAAATTGAGTTATATTTATTAGGTTTGTCCTCCCTTCATTTCAAGCGTTGCAGGAAATAAGAATGAAGGCTGTAAATGGGAAACAAGAGAAGACATTCCGGGATAATAAAGTAGTCATTCAAACATTATGATTTAACTGAGGAAAACAGATTTAAATGTTCTCCTATGTGATTTCCCATCTGGACTACTGCAGCATGCTCAATTCAAAGTCTAGTACAGACTCCCTGTGCTGCCAACATTTACTGTTTAAAGAGGCACTGCCATCGTTGTTTAATCACATATTAAATTGGTTTTCCAGGATTTTACTACTGATGACCTATCCTCAGGATAGGTCATCAGTATCTGATCGGTGGGGGTCCGACACCCAGGACCTTCTCAAAGCTACCTTCTTGCAGCTTACCAAGCACAGCGGCGTACATTGTATGGAGGCTGTGCTTGGTATCATGCTCAACCCTATTCACTTGAATGGGGCTGAGCCGCTTCTAGGCCACATGACCGATGAATGTGATGTCACTGGCCTAGGAAAAGCTAAGAGAAGACCACGGCGCTCACGGGAGCGCTGGTGCCTTCTCAAACAGCTGATCAGTGGGGGTCCCAGGTGTCGGACTCCCACCGATCAGATACTAATGACCTATCCTGAGGATAAGTCATCAGTAGTAAAATCCCGGAAAAAACCTTTAATATTCTATAAAATACTTTTTATGAAAAACGGTGGATGGTTTTTTGGATATATTTATTTGAAGGCACTTCATGTATTCTACTTCCTGTCCTGGCTCTTAACTTCCTCCTTTGTTTCGACTTTTAGACAGTAAACAGCGTCACTTAACTCTCTCAGTCGGGCCATCCCTCTGGCCAGAGAAGGAAGGGGGATGAGCAGGGGCGGGCTTGGCATTTCTGAAGCCCCAAGCAAAGTTATGTCTGGTGGCCCTAGTCAGCCAGGAATCAGTATCCCTGGCAGTGTTGCCTGTTTGCCCACAACTGTATAACAGTCCTTAGGATGCAGATACAGTTGAAAGCTATAGTCAGGGACGATTCTAGGTTTTCTGCTGCCTGAGATGAAAATTGAAATCGAGCTCCCCGTCCTCCCCATGCCCATTTCCACCCAGTTATATTATTATTTTATATTATTACCTCACAGAGGCAATGTCAACTGTATTCAATAGTTCGAATGCCGCCTAGATGGACAGTCACAACATGTATCTGATTTTGGTCCTGGGATGCAGTCTCCACTCACAGACAGAACCCTCTGCACTCAATTATGTTTCCACTGCTATCCATGCATTGGATGGGGAGCAGCTCTCTGTCTGTCGTCTGCTCCAAGGTCTCTGTGGACGGCACTTGTGCTGTACACGCAATGTCGCTCCATCAGTAATGGTTAGGTGTGGCAGAATTATTAGCAGACCCATGCATTTTAATATTTGTGACACAGCACATTTTAGGTCACTGGAGTAGATTTCCAGAGTAATGATTTCTGTCGCACCTTCTTCCCACACCTCGCCGACAAACCTTTTACAAAAGTGTCAAAGCATGTTGAAAAGTGAGAGAAGGCCACAAATTTTGGTGCAACCGACACTTGTGGCAAAATATAATAATATTCTTCTATGCCAGAAAACTATGCCTAGAAGCTTAATAAATCTCCCAGTAAGCGACTTGATCACTTCTATAATACACTGCAATACTTCTGTATTGCAGTGTATTATTATGTGTACATGGCAGACCTGGGGGCATTGTTAGGCCACTGATTACCATTGTTGGCACTCCACAATCGGGCTGCGGGGGTGCTGATGGCATAATAGAGGGAGCACTCTCTCTCTATAATGTAACTTAGATGCTGCGGTCAGTTGCAGCTTCATTACGGCTGCTGATCTTGTGGGTGCACTCACAGCACCATAGTGAAAATGTATGTTGTGATGCAGGAACTAGCAGCGACCATGACATACACTTTCATTACAGGTCAAGAAAGGGGTGAAGAGGTTTTCCAGGAATTTAATATAGCTGACTTATATTTAAGATAAGCCAAAGAAAGTCGAAGAGGAAACGTGTCCTTAAAAACTGGCTCGCATACAAACAAGCCAAGCACTTCTGCCAAGCCATGTCTATCAGAGCAAAGGATACAGGGGAAAAGACAATTTTATTGCTCTCTTGTGATTAGTTAATATCGGAGTGGCTTAGGCCGTTTCTTGTATATCGTATCCATAGTCCATCAACAAATATACTATATACCACACAGCAGCAAATATAGAACAAGTATATCCTGTATATACTGTAAAATTCATCCTAACATTCATTGACTTTCTTTGGATATGACAGGTGTGAACTGACCTGTAAGGATGGACTGCTGCATTTAAACATGGACTGGGACTAATTGTGCTGCAGCACAGATCCAGGTAGTGGCTGTGAATGGTACTGCAGCACTACTCCCATTAAAGTGAATGGACCTATTTTACATTCATATTATATGTTATATTTTCGGAGTCAATTCAGTTTAACCCCTTAGTGACCACCCTTACGCCTTTTTACGGTGGTCACCAAAGAGCCTTAGGCTAAGCGCTGCCTGGATAGAGCAAGGGCTCAGCTCTCTTATGAGAACTGGGCTCCCTCTCTAATGGCCTGTACTGGATTAACCACCGATCTGGGCCATTTAACGCCTTAAATGCTGTGGTCAATAGCACCTGCGGTATCTAAGTGGTTTAGAGGGTGGAAGTCCTACAACATATGCCTAGCAGGCTGCACCGCTCTGGAGCAGCTAGCTGATGCCTGTCAGTATAGCACTGACAGTATAATACTCTGTACTGCATAATGGTTCATTCACATCAACGCTATCATATTCCGTTCTTCTGCTCCATTATAGAAGCATTAGAATAAAAATAACAGAAGTGCTGGATTCAGCACTTAACTGACATTAAGGGAACCTAACATATCACATTGATTATAATGGGATCCGTTTGGTTTCCATTCAGGAGAACATTTGTTTAGCAGAGAGAAAAGTCCAGCATGCAGGTATTTTTGAAAATTTCTGTGATGGAGCCTCCAACACAGATGTGAACATACCCTAAGCAGTACAATGTATTATAGAAGTCATCAAAAGATTGCCTGTTAAAGTTCCCTTGTGGGACTGGAAAATGGTTTCAAAAAGTTAAAAAAAAGTTTTATTAAATAAAAAATCCAAGTAAAAAAAATATTAAAAAAAATATACCTTTTGTAAAAAGGCCTCTACATATTGACCCCCATTACACAATTATCATGTAATTTATCCCATATGGTGAATGATATAAAAAAATAAACAATACCACATTTGCTGTTTTTTCCTTATTTGCCATTAAAAAAATAAAATAAAAAAGCTATTAAAAACTGTACAAAGCTAGTAGAGACATACCCCAATAGACCAGCAACTGCAACAAAGTATTCCCTACAAAATATTGACTTGGGGGGTGAATACTAATGCACGCCACGCCGGTTTCTTTTCACTTCACACATATTTGATACTTTGTGTTGGTTTATCACATAAAATCTCAATAAAATACATTTAAGTTTGTGGGTGTATTGGGAAAAAAAATGTGGAAAATTCAAGGGGTATGAATACTTTTTCGAAGCACTTTATGTACCTCAAAATAATACCAATAAAAAATCAAGCCCTCACACAGCTCTGTACAAATAAAAATATAAAAGTATTGTTTCTTGGGATGCGACAATGCAAAATGTTTTATTAAGTATTTTTCATAAAAGGGTTTTGAATTGCTCGAAAGTAGTAAACCATAACAAAAGACCATATGTATTTGGTATCACTTTAATCATACAGACCCAGAGGGCATAGTTATCATGTTATCTATGCCAAAAATTTGAAACAGCGCAAAATTTATAACATATACTACTCACAAAAAGTTAGGGATATTTGGCTTGTGGTTGAAATTTCAGGATGGAACAAAAATGCACTCTAACCTTTACAAGTGAACTTAATGTGACCTTCTCTAAACTTTTTAATGCACATGTCCATGCTGTTCTCGAACAAAGAGCTTAACAATAAAATTCACAACAGGTGTTTGATCTATGAATCGCCCAATAAATTTCCTGGTTTATTTAGAATTGGTATTTAAATAGTCCTCCTCATCATGCTGTTCACTTTTTGACATCATGAGATCAAGACAATACCTAACAATTGGTCAACAGTACCTCGCCATTGCACGGCTTAAAGCAGGATGTTCTGAGACAGAAGTGGCCACTGAGCTTAGAGTGACACAGAGTGTTGCAACAGAAATACAGAGAGACTGGAAGAGTCACAGAAAGGCATAGAAGGGGACGTCCTTTGGCGACATCCCACACTGATGACTACTTCATTGTGAATAATGCCCTGTGGAACCAGATGATGAATGCATAAAAACTCCAGGCACATTTAAGGGAAGGTGAGAGGCACCCAAGTGTGACGTCAGACCATTCAAAACCATTTACATCAGTGTGGTTTTGTGCTAGCCGACCTGCAAGGGTATCTGACCACACCAGCAGGCACAGTAGTCATCGTTTTGCATGGGCCAGGGTGCATCTACGCTGGATGAGGGACTAGTGGGCCTCAGTGCTGTTCAATGATGAAAGTAGTTTCACGCTGAGCAGAAATGTTGGCCGCCAACGATGTTGGAGACATCAAGGAGACAAGACCATACAACGTGAATAACATCATTAATCCAGTCATTGTGTCTCTGCATGAAACACAGGCCTAATTTCATCTTCATGGACGACACTGCGCCAGTTCATCAAGGTCGCATCATTAAAGAACGGCTGCTGGAGACTGGAGTGGCCTGCACTTTCTCCAGACCTGAATCCCATCGAAAACCTATGGGATCATCTGAATTGCTGTGTAGAGGTTCGGAACCCTGTACCCCGGAACCTCAATGACCTGAGGGCTGCCCTTCAAGAAAAATAGGATGCCATGCATCAGCAAACAATAAGTCGACTTGTGAACAGTAGGAGACGTCATTGTCAAGCTGTAATTGATGCTCAAGGCCACAAGACAAGTTATTGAGACATTGATATTGTGGGAGTACACCCAGCACTGGTTTTGGCTTTTGTTTGAATAAATTGTTTGAGATGAGGAAATCACCATTGTTGCGTCTAATGCCCTACTTTCATGATATAATATCACTGCAGCGTGAACTTTTCCGCACCGGGTGCCAGCTGTCAGGGGGGTGCCAGAACCCAGAATCAATGAGTGCTTCCATCAATACAGATGGATGCGCTCATTGATGGAGCGCTGGGGAGCTGCAGTCCTGTCTCTCACTGACCGCTCAGCTCCCCGCGCTCCCCTCCTTCAGGATGGCGGCGCTCTGAATGGTGAAGCAGGAAACCTTCTCCCTGCTCCACCATTCAGCCTGCAGGCACAGATTGCGCTGCCTGTGTGGGAGGAGCCTGCAGCCCGGGAATCTGCCTAAGCTCGTCCCACACAGTGCCGCAGAGCGATCTGTGTCTGCAGTGGAGAGATTACTGTGAGCTTCAGGAACGGGGCAAGGTGAGTAGGTACTGTGTTTGATTTTTTTTTTTTGTTTTGTTTTTCAACACAGAGGGGGCATTACTACTACAAAGGGGGCACAGAGGGGAGGGCATTACTACTACAAAGGGGGCACAGTGGGCATTACTACCATAAGGGGGGAACAGAGGGCATTACTACTACAAAGGAGGCACAGAAGGCATTACTACCATAAAGGTAGCACAGAGTGCATTGCTACCATAAAGGGGGCACAGAGGGCATTACTACTATAAAGGGGGCACAGAGGACTTTTCTACTATAAAGGGGGCACAGAGGGCATTACTACTATAAAGGGGGCACAGAGGGTATTACTACTATAAAGGGGGTGGGCACAGAGGGCATTACTACTATAAAGGGGGCACAGAGGGCATTACTATTATAAAAGCGCACAGAGGGCATTACTACTGTAAAGGGGGCACAGAGGGCATTAATACTATAAATGTGGCACAGAAGGCTTTAGTACTGTGAATGGGGCACAGTGGGCATTATTACTATGAAGGGGCACAATGGGCATTATTACTATGAAGGGGCATAACTGTTATGGGGCTCAGAGTGGGCATTACTACTGTGAAGGGGCCCAGAGTGCATTACTAATGTGAAGGTGGCACAGAGAGGGCATAACTACTGTGAGTGGACATAACTATTATGGAGGCATAACTATTATGGGGGTACAGAGTGGGCAGTACTACTGTGAAGGGGGCACAATGGGCATTACTTTTGTGAAGGGGCCACAAAGTGCATTACTACTGTGAAGGGGCCACAGAGAGGTTATTACCACTGTGAAGGGGGCACAGATAGGGCATTACTACTGTGAAAGGGGCACAATGAAGGGATGAGTACTTTAAGGGGGGAACAATGTGGATTTTATTAGGAGGCACATATCTGGACATAACTATTGTGAAGGTTGTACAATGAGGGCAATGCTATTGTGAGTTGGCACAATTTTTTTTGGGGGGGGATGCCAGAGAAAGGACCCGCCCCATGTGCCAAACACCTTAGGCACGAAGTGCAGTAAGTTATGTGTACTCGAAAATGGTACCATTAAAAACTACAACTTATTTCACAAAAAACAAGCCCTCATATGGCTACATTGATGGAAAAATAAAAAAAAGCCAGAATTCTTGGGAGGCGATGATAGAAAAATGAAAGGCCCAAAACAGGCTGGACACTAATGGGTTAACTAAAAAAAAAAGTTTTAAACAGCCAGAATAATAACACCTATATCCCGTAATTAGAAATATTATTAGAGAAGTAAAAAAAAGAAAAAAAGAGAAGTATAACAAAATATAATTTTGAAAGCAACAGGGAATGAGAAAGATGTAATTTATGAGTTGCGGTGGTATGGTAATATTAGGCCTTGTAACTATGAATAACCCTGATCTAGATTTTTTTTTAGATTCGTGATACAGACTTTTTTTGAAGGCTACATTTATAATTATTCTCCTGTTTTGCAGGCTTTTGCACCTAGTTCGCCTTTTTGATTTTTTTAGACTAATTCAGAAGTTTTCTAACTTTTGCAACTTTTTTCTGATCTATTTATGTAGGTACTCCTTTTTTTGTTCCTGAATTTGTCACAAAAACAGTCTAATTTCTACTGCACGTGAGGACTGATGTACTTTTCTTTGTCTGTTTTCAGTGAAATGCGACTTTTTTTAAAATAAAAGTCGTACTTTCTGGGAGAAATGTGACTTTTCTCTGCAAAGATGCAACTTTTTTCATATGCAAGTAAATTAAACCAGTCTAATGAAATATGGTTAAAAACAGGCTTGATAAATTTGCCCCAATGTGTGCAGGTAGCCAAAAGGGTTTGCTGAGTTTTC
Organism: Rhinella marina; assembly: GCA_900303285.1. Lineage (NCBI taxonomy): Eukaryota > Metazoa > Chordata > Amphibia > Anura > Bufonidae > Rhinella > Rhinella marina. The sequence continues at coordinate 41,187 of ONZH01025172.1, forward strand.
ACTTTTTTGAAGGCTACATTTATAATCAATGGGTTGTGGTAAGAATGGTGGTCTCCATGGTGCGTTACATTCATGGGGTGCAGGCTGGTGTCCTTAAAGGGGTTATCCGACACTAACAAATGCCCCCGCATGCTGCACCCCCCTACATCTCTTCCCTCATCTCTGCCTACCACCCCACCCGTATTCTCCGTTCAACCGTTCAAAAACGACGGACTTCCACAAAAATCTGAACCTCCCTCTCCCGGCTCCAAGACTTCTCCAGAGTTGCACCGGTTCTCTGGAACGCCCTACCTCCCTGCGTCGCTCTTGGTCCCTGCACGGCCACTGCTGCTTCTCCCCGTGTGTGGATGAAAACATCTGTTGTCGGGAGGGAGCAGCCAATGGCAGGCGGTGACGGGGACGAGTCTCCCTAGTATCGCGGGTGACACTAGGAAGTCCCCTCCCCGACACTGGATGTTTTCATCTGCACACAAGGAGAAGCAGCAGCAATGGTGCGGGGACCAGGAGCAGCGCGGGGAGCCAGGTAAGTAGCTTCAGTGTCTGATAACCCCTTTAAACACAGGATAATTATACACATTTATGTAATTGATGGATCTTAGGCTGACTTCAGGAAAAGACTATTTTTACCATTGTAAACATTTGTCGGGTGCGCTTGTCTTGAAGTCCTCTGTGTCCGCTTCTAATATAGCAGAATACATGACAGCAGAATAAATAAGATTATTCCTTGTGTAAAATTTAACTTTAGACTTTTTACCCATGTGGATGAATGATGGGCTGAGAAGGGGTAGGGGGATCACTGTCAAGTTGTTAAAAAGGTACACATGTTGTGGATTACATGCCATTTTTCAGCTCAGATTTTCATGCAGAAAAACTACAGCGTAATACAGTACCAGCAAAGTGAATGTGATTAGACAAATCTCATGTACACTTTGGGGCACGTTTACTTAAGTGTTTGCACCTGTTTTTAGTCTAATGAATGCTGTTTTAGACAATCTTAAAGGAAATGTGTCACCATAATTTTTTTCTGCCAGTTAAAACCAGATAGCAACACATATCCTTTTTTACTCACCTAACAAAAATCTTCAACCTTTCTCCCTTCTGGTATCTTCCCCTCCTCTTTCAAACACTCCATCATTACTCCATTAATTTTAAAAAAACATCTCTCGACCCATCCTGCACAACTATCTACAGACCAATCTCCAATCTTCCCTTCATCTGTAAACTCCTGGAGAGTCTGGTCTGCTCTCACCTAATCCGCTATCTCTAACATCATTCTCTCCGTTATCCACTACAATCTGGTTTCCGCCCCTTACATTTGACAGAAACTGCCCTCACCAAAGTGACAAATGACCTCCTGACAGCAAAATGCAATGGTGACTACTCTCTGCTCATTCTCCTTTACCTCTCTGCAGCTTTTGACACTGTAGACCACCGTCTCCTACTCACCATGCTCCAATCCATCGGACACCGCCCTCTCCTGTTTTTTTTCCTGTCTCTCTGGTCGCTCTTTCAGTGTATCATTCGCTGGCTACACTTCTTCTCCTCTCCCTCTTGCTGTTGGGGTTCCTCAGGGTTCAGTCCTAGGCCCTCTTCTCTTCTCTCTGTAGACAGCCTTAATTGGACAGACCATCAGAAGATTTCGTTTCCAGTACCATCTCTATGCTGATGACACACAACTGTACACTTTATCCCCTGACATCACCCCTGCTGTATTACAGAACACCAGTGACTGTCTCTCTGCTGTCTCTGATATCATGTCCTCTCTCTATCTGAAACTAAATCTTTCAAAAACTGAACTTCTTGTGTTCTCTCCATCTACTAACCTACCTAAACCTGATTTCAACCTCTCAGTGTGCAACACCATCATCACTTCTAGGCAGCACACCCGCTGTCTTGGTGTGACGTTTGACACAGATCTTTCCTTCACCCCCTATATTCAATACCTCTCCCGCTCATGTCGCCTGAACCTCAAAAACACCTCTAGAATCTGCCCCTTTCTCACTATGTAAACAACAAAAACTCTCATTGTTCTGATCTATTCCCGTCTCAATTACTGCAACTCACTATAAATAGCCCCCCCCCTTTACCAGACTCTTCCCGCTCCAATCTATCCTTAATACAGCAGCCAGGGTCACCTATCTGTCCAACCGCTACTCTGATGCCTCCGCCCTGTGCCAGTCATTGCATTGGCTACCCGTACACTATAGAATCCAATTTAAACTGCCTCAGTTATTTAATCAGTTACTTCCATCAGTGATTGGAAGCCAAAATTAGGTTTGGGTCAAAAACACAGAACAAGTACAAATCTTTCCATTCTACCTTATCTCTGAGCTGGCTTCACTACTGGTTTTGGCTCACAATAACTGATGGAAATAACTGATCAAATAACTGAAGTGTGAACTCAGCCTTATCTGTTTACATTTTTGATTGCAGATTTCTGTATTCTATAGGCGGCCATCTTGCCTAATCTGTTCTTAACAGCATTTAGAAAGCATTACAAATTGCGTTACAGCAGCCCATGGTCCATAGACAAAATGGTCAGATGGGGACCTCACTGACTTCTATGGGATAGTTGTCTAGGCATGCTCTGTGACCTGTGCAGAGGCCTGGAGGGAGCTAATAAGCTGTGATATCCCCTATTGTGAATGGTGGCTCCTGTGTCGTCTCTATACAGAGGTGATATAATGAGACTGCAATGATAAGCAGAAAACTGCATTAAAGTGATCTGTACAGACAAGGAAGTGGTGCCTATTATTAGGCTTAGTGGCCAATGGGAAAACTGCAGGAGTTATGGTTATTGTTTAAATATACAGTATCTCACAAAAGTGAGTCCATCTGTAAAGGGGAGCCGGCGGCACGCTCCATCCCTGCAGCTCCCACTGGGGTTCTCGTCTCCATGGTAACCAGGGGGCAGGGAGGACCCAACTGCGTGCGCTTCCCTGTGCGGCCGGCGTCCTCCATCCCCTAGGCAATGAGTAAGTGTGGCATGCCGGTGCTCAGCTGTTTTGAGTCCTCTGACAGAGTCACGTGATGCTGGCCATGTCACGTGACATACCTGAGGGCCTATTTAAGCAGGCAACCTGCTGGCCACAGGTTGCCTGTGATTGGTGTTTACTACCGCCTCTAACGTTCTTGATATACTGCGACTTCTGTGTTTGATCTCGGCTTGTATTTTACCTCGTTTCTGTGTAATCCCTGGTACTACGTGATCTCCTGACTTCTGACCTCGGCTTGTAGTTGACCTCGCTCCAGTGTTATCCTTTGGTATTGACGTGACCTCCTGGCTCTTGACCTTGGCTTGATAATATTCTCGTGTCCGTGTGTTCTGTCATTGTCTGTTGTTTTCTCCCGTTGTTCCCCTCCCAGTAAGCCCCAGCACATATGTAAGCTAGGGACTGCCTTTCAGTTGCGCACTGTCAGTTAGGACGGACTGTGCAAGTAGACAGGGACAGTGGTGTGGGTTTGACTTCAGTGCTACACTATTCCCTATATTTGACACCACCCTTCACATTTTTGTAAATATTTTATCATATTTTTTCATGAGACGACACTGAAGATCTGACACTTTGATACAATGTACAGTAGTCAGTGTACAGCTCGAATAACAGCGTAAATTGGGTGTGCCCTCAAAATAACTCAACACATAGCCATTAATGTCAAATCATTGGCAACAAAAGTGAAAATAAGTGAAAATGGCCAAATTGTGCCAATATTTTGTGTAGCCACCATTATTTTCCAGCACTGCCTTAACTCTCTTGGGTATGGAGTTCACTAGAGCTTCACAGGATGCCACTGGAATCCTCTTCCACTCCTCCATGACGACATTCCGGAGCTGGTGGATGTTAGAGACTTTGCGCTTCTCCACCTTCCGTTTGAGGATGCCCCACAGATGCTCAATAGGGTTTAGGTCTGGAGACATGCTTGGCCAGTCCAGCTCCTTTACCCTCAGTTTCTTTAGCAAGGCAGTGGTCATCTTGGAGGTGTGTTTGGGGTCCTTATGTTGGAATACTGCCCTGCGGCCCAGTTTCCAAAGGGGGGGATAATGCTCTGCTTCAGTATGTCACAGTATATGTTGGCATTCATGGTTCCCTCAATGAAATGTAGCTCCCCACAGCCAGCAGCACTCATGAGCCCCAAATCATGACACTCCCACCACCATGCTACACCATCTGAACCAAATAAGTTTACCTTAGTCTAATCAGACCACAGGATATGGTTCCAATAATACATGTCCTTAATCTGCTTGTCTTCAGCAAACTGTTTCCAGGCTTTCTTGTGCATCATCTTTAGAAGAGGCTTCATTCTGGGATGACAGCCATGCAGACCAATATGATGCAGTGTGCGACGTATGCTCTAAGCAATGACAGGCCGACCCCCCACCCCTTTAATCTCTGCAGCAATGCTGGCAGCACTCATATGTCTATTTTGAAACGACAACCTCTGGACCCTGAGCAGGTGCACTCAACTTCTTTGGTCTCCAAGGTGAGGCATGTTATGAGAGGAACCTGTCTTGTTAAACTGCTATATGGTCTTGGCCACAGCGCTGCAGCTCAGTTTCAGGGTTTCAGGGAAAATAACTAATTGGGCACAATTTGGCCATTTTCACTTAGGGGTGTACTCACTTTTGCTGCCAGCAGTTTAGACATTAATGGCTGTGTGTTGAGTTATTTTGAGGGAACACCAAATTTACACTGTAAAGCTGTACACTGACAGTGTTGTCCCATGAAAAGATATATTTACAAAAATGTATATATATATACAGTATATACATATATTACATATATATATAAAACAATGGGTTATTTTCTGATGACCTATCCTTTAAAAAAAAACATTTTCTTAATTATTTAACCAAGATTTAATGGTTATCGGTAACCAAGGCTGCACACTGTATCTTTACAACAACAGCCTGAGCTAACCTGTATTTGCTTTTGATGGGTATATAGATAACCTGCATAATGTACACATAAAATACATGGATACTGCACCTGTCTGAATGTCAAAGCCAAGTTGCAGCATTAGAATATTCTGTACACGGCCCCATGGACATGTTTGCTGTATAAACACCACAATCCAAACTCCAGTGCACATGTGTAAACGTTGACGTCCAAAACAACGCAAGAGGTCATGGAGCACATCTCAGCAGGACCTCTTGGTGCAGAAAGGATACAAATCATGGAGCTCTGATATAAAAAATAATACCTTTCCAAAAGAGAGGACCTAAAAAGTCAACAAAGCTTTGCAGAGTAAGGCATTCTGTATATTTCTATGAGCCATTTTTTGTAAATACCAAGGAGCTCAGACACAGTTATATAAATATCAGGTTAGACACACAGTATTGTCCCTGGAGATCCTGAAACCTGGTGATTTTCTCATGGCTTTTATTCCATTGCTTCACTACTGATCCAGATTTAAACAGGCACTTGCCTAATAATACAGAATCTGTCAAGGGTAAAGGTGGCTATACACTTAAAGGGGTTGTCCCATCTGGATATTTATGGCATATCGACATGGCTCCCTGCTATGAATGGATAGCACGCTTGACATGCATGGATTTCTCTCCATCCACTGTAATGGAACACAGAATGAATGGAGAAAGTGTGCTATCGGTTCGAGGCAGGGCCCCATTCTTGAGATAGGAGTGCATCCCAGAGGTGAACATTCAGCCATTTTGGATTCCCACCTTTGAACCCAGCCCCCACTTTGTTGTGTCTTTCTTGTCCGCTGGTGCCAAAAACTTTACACGGTATTCAGAATGTGGTCTAACTAATGATTTGTAAAGTGGCACAGCTATGTTCTTGCCCCTTTAGATGCACCTCATGATCATATTTGCCGTGGCAGCAGTAGCCTGACTCTGATTGCTATAGTTTAAGGTCAACTAATATCTCCAAGTCTTTTTCCACATCAGTTGTAGCCAGTGTTTTCCCATTTAATAAGTAATGATGTCATATATTGTATCTAGCCTGGTATTGATCAGTATTAAATATTCACAGTCTCTTAGAGGGGTTGTCCCACGAAAAAATATTTTACAGCTTTCAAACCAGCACCTGGATCTGAATACTTTTGAAACTTGCATGTAATTAATAATTTAGCATAGCCACTGTTTTATTCAATAAAATCTATCTGTATAGCACCATCTGCTGTCTGTTTTTTTTCTTATTTCTTTGACCTGCTCACTGAGAAGGCTGCACATGCTCAGTTTCATCTTTCAACTGCTTCCTGAGCTGTGATAGGGAGAGCATGGACACGCCTCCTGAGCTGTGATAGGGAGAGCTCAGACACGCCTCCTGAGCTACAGCAGAAAAGACACGCCCCTTGAGCTGCCAGCTTGATAGAAATCTAGCAGAGCAATGAATGGGGAGATCTCTGGATCCATGTGAGGTACAGGGCTGGTTCTAGCTTTGTTAGAAAGAGACCGTCATGTACTATATGATATCTGATTTTCATTTTTTACATTAGTCATAGGATAACCCCTTTAATAGCAAATTCTTAGTAGCTAGTCTTAATCCTGATTATTTGCACTTCCACTGTCTATGTAATCCATATATGTTATATATAACCAGGAATATATTAAATTAGTGTCCGTTATTTGATGGAAAACAGGTAAAACACTTATCACAAACAAGGTTAAAAAAAACCTTAGTCCATATTGCTGGCACCGCCTCGCTACGGGTTTGTTTCAGTGTGCCGGCTTCTACGTGCATTCACCTGTGCACTCAGTCGGTATCTGTTTATCCGGGCAAGTTCATTCAAGGGAGCAGAAGCACTCTGCCATTCAACATCACAGTCACAGTCCTGGGGATAAATAGATAATGGGAGAGATCTCTGTACTGACCCCTGATATATTTATACATAGTTTTTAGATCTCCCCTCAGTCGTCTTTTTTCTAATCTTTCTGGGTATTGTAGTCTCATTCCAGTTATTACTTTAGTTGCCCTCCTCTGAACCCTCTCCAGCTCTGCTATGTCTGCCTTGTTCACAGGAGCCCAGAACTGTACACAGTACTCCATGTGTGGTCTGACTAGTGCTTTGTAAAGTGGCAGGACTATGTTCTCATCACGGGCTTCTATGCACCTTTTCATGCAACCCATTATCTTATTGGCCTTGACAACATCTGCCTGACACTGGTTTCTGCAGCTTAGTTTGCTGTCCACATAACTCCTAAGTACTATTCCATGTTAGTGTTACCCAGTGTTTTACCGTTTAGTATGTACTGGTGACTTGCATTATTCCTTCCCATGTGCATAACCTTACATTTGTCAGTGTTAAACCTCATCTGCAACTTCTCTGTTCAAGCCTCCAATCTATCCAGATCTATCCTGATCCATCTGTAGCAGTATATGTGTTATGTATGTTACATAGTTTAGTATCAGCTGCAAAAATAGATTTTTTTACTGTGCAAGCCTTCTACAAGATCAATAATAAATATATTGAAGAGAACACGGACCAATACTGAACCCTGTGGTACCCCACTAGTAATGGTGACCCCTCCAGTACTGACCCCTGTGGTACCTCACTAGTGACAGTGACCCAATCTGAGTGTGTACCGTTAATAACCACCCTCTGTTTTCTATAACTGAGCCAGTTACTTACCCACATACAGACGTTTTCCCCCAGTCCAAGCGTTCTCATTTTATATACCAACCTTCAATGTGGCTAGAGATGAGCGAATCGATTCGTCGATTTGTTGATTCGTATCGAATCTTGGGAAATTTTAGCTGCGAAGCGAATCCGAATATTAGGTGATTCGCTTTGGCTTTGTACGCATTCGCTACGTAGTTTGTCCTATAAATTATACGCTATTGCTATGTGTAAATTACGCTGTTGCGTACGAATTCAATTCATTAGCGATGCAGACTCCTCCCCGGTAGCTCCGCCCTTTTCTCCAGTGCGCAAGGAAGACGAGGCAACTCAGACAATTAAGATGGCGACACAGCGAGGCCCTGACTGGGGAGGCATGGTGTGGGGCACCGACCCCTATGAGGGGAAGGAACCAGAGGAGACCTACGTCTCTCAACATGTCCGGCAGCCTAAGAAGTCGGTTGAGGTGCCCGCTGAGGTGTTCACTCCGCTGGCTGACATGGCAGAGGCGTCAGGAATTCCCGCTCCGCCACGGAAGGACTACTCCCTTTGCCAAAATTCGATGGTCCCCGAGGCTGTCACCCGGAATGCCCTGGCCCTCTGGGAATACAAAAAGTTGGTAGAGGAGTGGGTTGTGCAGGTGTTGGAGCACCTTGGTGACCCCAAGCTGGAGCGCAGAAAGGGTACCATTATTTGGTTCAGTGTGGTTTTATCGCCGATGAGGAGACGGCAGAAGAATTATATGTGAACCGCCGTTCTGTAAAGCGGCCGTATCTTCCGCCCATCCGCCACAATCTCCACGCAGGGGATTATGTGGAGTATACCCCTATGAAGAGCCTCCAAGGCCCCTTTGCTACCGGGGTGAAACTCCTTAAGCGGCCAGCTACTCCTGCAGCGCCCTCGGAAGACTGGACTGAGGAGGCCCAGGCCGCAGAAGAGGCTCGGTGTTCCCATGAGACCAATGATGGGACTCTGCGATCTGAGGAGAAATCCCAAGCTCAGCTGGAACCCTTGATACCACATTTGCCACCGCCGCCGATCCTTCATGTGGGACAGATGACCACCAACAGTTTTGTGTATCAGCCATCGGTGGTACAATACCAACTGCCCGTGAAAGACCGTTACCAGAGCCCTTACAGCTGGAGATTCTGCGACCTTGTACACCGGCGAGAGGATCTGACCCATACAAGGTAAAGGGCAAGGCCCAAGTTGTCATGGCCCTTGGCAGTGGCATGTACCAAGACCATCCCTGAGAGGTCAGTGAAGGTCTGCTGCCGCAGCCAGTGTAGCTTTCATGAGGCAGGAGCGCCCTCTCATGTCTTTTAGCTCCAGCAGCAGTGAAGAGGACCTGCTGGCCCTTAAGTAAGGATTCTGCAGCTTTTATGGGAGCCACAACATGGACTTAACTTGAAGGGTGAGCACTAGTTGGCGTTTCTTTTTATTTTTGTTGCCCTGTGTTTGTCTTCATCCAGATGGACATGGATTGTCAGGACTCCCCCCATAAAAAAAAAAAGTTTTAACCAAGTTGCGCATACGTGCGCCTCATCCCTTTTTTCCCCCTTTTCAGGTTATTGGGGAGCCCCTTGAAAGAGGGTTTTTTAAGGAACCTTTGCTGCTATTTTTTTACCCATTTGGATTACAATTACCTATGTGGATTACAAATTGCAACTGAGTTTGGGACTCTGTTCCAGTTGTATGACAAGCGTCAGAAGAAAAGAGACTTAAACGTGTCTGTGAGCATACTAGGCAGGCGATATTTAAAATGTTTACATTATACCTATAATGTATTTGCACTATATTGTTTGCACTGGATTGCACTGGTACCTTTCAGCAACGTTTTCAAGTATGTTGCCCATTGTGTGTATTTCTTCACAGGTACCGCAATGTGTCCTCATATTCACTTTTTATATGGTGGATGGTTGTACTATGCACTTAGCCGGATAGACAGCACCTTACTTGTTCTACCTCAAATATACATACTGCCTCTGAGGGCGGTTTCAGATCTGACCACTTACGCTGGATCTGGCCCGGGGTCCGCAAGGTGTCAAAACGATGGCGGAAGCCTCGGATCACCTGCTGGATCACCTCCTTTATATGCTGGTTCGGGTGGCGGTGTGCTATCGTAAATCGTAATTCTGCCGGTCCATCAGCCGGACTATGTATTTCAGCTGTGCAGCAGAGCTAAATGATGAGGATCACCTGGATGCTATTTTCTAAAATTCGCTCTGCCTATGAGGAGTGCACGCCGCGGCCTCTCGTCTTGCGTGCCTGCATATTACGTAATCACGTAGATAATAGTACGCTGAGGATTCGTAATCTATTTGTACGCTCATGCGTACATCTTCTAAGAAGTTGCATACATTTTTTAAATGAACGTTCGTTATTAGTGCGCGAATGTTCGCTAATAGCACATAATAACGTATATTTTGTACGCAAACACAACAAATCTATTTGTCGAATATACAAATCTTACGAAAAGTTCGGCGAATAATTTTTTGAATGATTCGCTCATCTCTAAATGTGGCACAGAGTCAAATGCTTTGGAGAAGTCAAGATTTATGACATCCATTCACTTACCCCGGTCAAGTCTAGAACTTACCTGATTAAATTAGTTTGACACAATCGATCCCTCATGAAGCCATGCTGATACGGCGTTATTTGATTATTTTCATCGAGGTACTCCAAGATAGCACCTTCAAACAGTTTACCCACGGTAGATGTTAAATTTAACGACTTATATTTTCCAGGCTCTGCTTTTGACCCCTTTTTGAATACTGGCACCACATCTGCTTATCGTCAATCTGTGGAACGCTCCCTGTTAATATAGTTAAATATCAGAAATAAGGGTCTGTCTATGACATTACTCAATTCTCTTAGGATATGGGGGTGTATGCCATCTGGTTCCGGTGATTTGTCTATTTTAATATTTAGACGCTGCTACACTTCTTCCTGGGTCAGAAAGAGCACTTTTAATGGGGAGTTTACTTTGACACTGTGCATTTCATCTGTCTGTTTATTTTACTCAGTGAATACAGTGTGGAAAAAAGATTTAATTGATTCACTTTCTCCTCATCACTCTCTACAACTCCCCCCTCATCACTCTGTAAAGGGCCAACATTTTCAGGTTTCAACTTTTTACCATTTATATAATTGAAGAACATTTTAGGATTAGTTTTACTCTCTTTAGAAATGAATCTCTCTTGACTGCTTTTATTTGTCTTTCACATATTATATTTTTTCCTTATAGTTTTTCAATGCTTCCTCGCCACCCTCCTGTTTTAAGTGATTTAAATGCTTTCTTTTTGTCATTTATTGCTTCCTTTACAGTTCTATTTATCCACATTGTTTTTTTCTTGTTCCTTACCTTTTCATTCCTATAAGATACGTACTTCTCACAATTAGAGTATAGGATGCTTTTAAAAATATCCCATTTTGTGGTTGCATTTTTATTTTTTAGGATGTTGTCTTAGTTAATGAGGCTAATGGCCTCTCTTAATTGGTCAAATTTTGCTTTTTAGAAGTTTTATTTGTGTGCCTCCCTGAAGAAACACTCTTTTGAATCACAATGAAACATAAAAATCAGGACTCTTTCAGGGGCTGCTTTACCACCATCTAATCACTTATTGCCCTAATCCCATTTTCAAAACTATTCACATTTTCATAAATAGGCACATTTCCCTTCCCTTGTTTGCTATCTCTGCACCTGTGAAGAACTCATCTCTGTGCATCTCCGAGCTTATACATAGGCACACGTTTCAGCTTGATTAATATCTGTTTCAACACAATCCAGGATGAGTTTTTAGAATAGAAATAAAGCAATATGTGCAGTACAGTATGTAGGGTCACTAATTTCACCCAGAGCCTCAGTCATTGCAAATGGGGCTGTAGGCCTTTATATCATTAGGGATCACTCTGTCCAACCTGCTGAAAAGTTCAGATAAGTGGTAAGTGCTTCATCATGTTTACAAATGATGGTATAAATTCCATGGAGATAACATAACCTAGTTATCTTCTGTACAAGAGCTGCATGAATCAAGGGATTTACTAAAAAGTCTGGAAACTATTACTTGTCCATGACCTCATGTTTGAGACAATTCCTTGTGCAAAAGAAGAAAAACATAAAATTCAGGAACAATAGGGGAGGATCAGGGACTTTACGAGGTGATGATTTACCAGGTTGAACCTTCAACCTGGTAAATCAAAAGAAAGTTGTGTGATAACCTAAGGATGGATTTACATTAGCGTTTGTTCCTTTGGGATGCAGACTGAACAAGAATAAAGTAGTTTACATTGGTATGGTCAGTTTTGATAGGATCCAGAAAAAATTCAGGGGCTTCAACCTTGGGTCCTGAAAAAGCATCCTGGATAGGATCATCAGCCAATCATTAGCAGGTAGGTAGAGAGCAGGAGATCATTAATAACTGTGACTCTTCTCAGTCAGCTGTGACTCTTTAGTAGGCTATGATAATTATAAAGCTTGTTCTTAGCAGCCCTTCGTTTTAGCTCATGAATGACAGACCATTGAAATCAGCATACCTGTCACTATTTCATGCTGCCCCAAGTGAATGCAAAATAAAGAAGGTGAAACACTTTTACTTATCCAAGCCATTCTGAGACTATTTTCTTGTGACACATCATACTTCATGTTAATGGTGAATTTGAGTCGATATGTTTTACCTTTATGTTTGAAAAAATCCAAAATTTACAGAAAATTTTGAAAGATTTGCAATTTTCTAAATTTGAAATTCTCTGCTTTTAAGACAGATAATTATACCCTATAAATAGTTATTAAGTAACATTCACCATATGTCTACTTTATGTTGCAATCGTTTTGTAAATGTAATTTTTTTAGGACATCAGGAGGCCTAAAGTTTTGGAAGCAATTTTTAAAATTTTCAAGAAAATTTTCAAAGCCTTTCATTGTAGAAACGACCCATAAATGAACCCATTTTAGAAACTACACTCCTTAAATTATTCATAACTGATTTTTGAAGCTTTGCTAACCCTTTGGGTGTTCCAGAGGAATTAACACAAAAAGGAGGTGAAATTTAAAAAAAGAAATTTTTTTTGTGCAGATTTTCTATTTTAGCCATTTTTCCTGTAACACAGCAAAGGTTAACAGCAAAACAAACCTCAATACTTATTACCCAGATTCTACAGTATATAGAAACACACCATATGTGGTCGTAAATCTCTTCATTGGCACACGGCAGGGTCATAAGGAAAGGAGCGAAATATTGTTTTGGAGGGCAGATTTTGCTAGAATGGTTTTCAGCTGCCTTGACACATTTGAAGAGGCCCTGAGGTACCCCTAGAAGGAAAACCCCAAAAAGTGACCCCATTTTGGAAACTACACCCCTCAAAGAATTGATCATGGGGTGAAGTAAATGCTTTGACCCAACAAGCAATTCACAGAATTTAGAAACACTTGGCTATGAAAATGAAAAAATATATTTTATTTCAAATAAAATGTTGCTTTATCCCCAAACACCCCACAATTTGTTATGCCTTTTTTTCCTGAATACAGCAACACCCCATATGTGGTTGTAAAGTGCTGTTCTGGGACACGGCAGGGCTCAGAAGGGAAGGAGTGGCATCTAGATTTTGTAACATAGAATTTGCTGATATTGTTTTTAGTGGGTCATAACATTTTTATTTTTTGCTGACTGAGCTGCGTAAGAACTTTTTTTTTTGCAGGACAAGCTGTAGGGGTTTTTTGTACCATTTTATGGTACAAATGACTTTTTGATCGCTTTTTACACTATCTTTTAGGAGGTAAAGTGGGCAAAAATTGCAATTGTGTGTTTTTTATTTTTTATGGGGTTCCTCATGTAGTATATATGATATGATAACTTTGTTCTATGGGTTGATACAATACCAAATTTAGTTTTTTCATGTTTCACTACTTTTGCAGTATAAAATCACTTTTTTAAACTAAAAAATAAGTTATATTTTACATTGTCATATACCAACATCATTATCATTTTTTTCTCACCAATTTAATAGTAGGTGAGGTGGGCATTATCTGCAATTCTGTCAGTGTTTTTATTTTTTATGGGGTTCCTCATGAGGTATATATGATATGATAACTTTATTCTGTGAGTTTATATAGTTATGGTGATATCAAATTTATATAGTTTTTTCATGTTTACTATTTTTGAAGCATAAAATGACTTTTTTTTTATTCAAAATAAGTTATATTTTGCATCACCAATAACATTTTTACTTTTCAACAAACAAAAATGTGTGAAGGCTTGCTTTTTGCGGAACGAGCTGTAGTTTTTATTGGTACCATGGTAACCATCGGGACCCTGCCATTGCAGCGAGGCGTCCCGATGGGGAAGAGAGGGAGCTCCCTCCCTCTGTTAACCCCATGGATGCTACAGTGGCTACTCACCATGGCATCTAAGGGGTTAAATGGCAAGGATCAGTGCTGGTACTGATCTCTGCCATTGCAGCAGAGTGTCACTGCCGTCAAGTTCTTAATGTGCGAGGGGGCACAGGTGGATTACCTTATTGCAGGCTCTGATCTCCATGGACCGGATCTGTGGAGATCATAGCTTGCAAACAGCATACATGCTGTAACTGGATAGTCTATAAAGATTAATCAGAGAGATCACTGATAAGGGACCTCCCTGATTGGTCCCTTGCCAGCAGCTCCCGTGTCTCCTCTGTCAGGGAGAATGGAGAGTCCAGGGCTGCATACACATATGTGGGAAGGGGTTAAAGCAATTTGTTGCAAAAATGAGGTATGTCCTACCCCGGAATGTATCATATATGAGAAGGAAGGTCACTGCACCTGAAATGTGCTGACTGCCCACTGCATAAGGGGTTAATGCAATGTCTTTGTCCATTGTGTATCTCAAAGGCTTTGTAATTGTATGGAGAGTAGGGATTTAATGAGCCTATGAGCCAATCAGGGACAGGATTCCCAAAATCCCGGAGGCAAAATACACCGTGTGAACGCCCCCTTACACTGATACCAGCAGTTTTTTTGTTGTCATCCCCTATATCCAATGAGAGAAAAATGCTGACTACTGAGATAAAACTGATGTTTTCTTTGCAGTATACTCTAAACTTCTATAGACCACATTTGTAGTTTAAAGTATTTACATGAGAAAATAATGCTAGAAGAAATGTTACTGCTGTTGAATATATATGTATATGGTTTTAAATGTGCACCCTGAGGCACATCTCAGCTAAAAACACATAACTGGAAATACACTTTAATCTTTTTCCATTCTGTTTTGGTAATCCATTGTTCCAAGAGAAAAAAGAAAAAAAAAAGTTTCCCATATAATTTATATTGATGCTTTTTTTTCTTAGAGATGCAGTTGCCTAACCAATCCTGACTATCCACTGGGAATAGAAATGAATTTGCTAAAGGCATCAATAAGTTGACGACTTTTCATTTATTTTACTGGCCTTACACTTTCTACATATACATTCATTCTATATATAGTAAACAATCTATCTATCTATCTATCTATAGTAGTACTGTGCAAAAGTTTTAAGCGGGTGTGGAAAAATTCTGCAAAGTAAAATTGTTTTCCGAAATAAAGGTGTTAATATTTTATTTTTATCACTTCACAAAATGCAAAGTGAAGGAACAAAAGAGAAATCTAAATCCAATCAATATTTGGTGTGACGACCCTATGTCTTTAGGACAGCATCAATCCTTTTAGGTACACCTGCACACAGTTTTTGAAGGAACTTGGCAGGGAGGTTGTTCCAAACATCTTGGAGAACTATCCACAGATCTTCTGTGGATGTAGGCTTGCTCAAATCCTTCTGTCTCTTCATGTAATCCCAGCTCTGTGGAGGCCATATCATCACATCCAAGACTCCTTGTTCTTCTTTATGCTGAAGATAGTTCTTTATGACATTGTCTGTATGTTTGGAGTTGTGGTTCTGCTGCAGAATAAATTTGCAGCCAATCCAACGCCTCCCTGATGGTACTGCATGATTGAAAGGTATATGTCTGTATTTCTCAGCATTGGAGACACTATTAATCCTGACCAAATCTCTAACTCCGCTTGCTGAAATTTAGCCCCAAACTTGCAAGGAACTTCCACCATGCTTCACTGTTTCCTGCAGACAATCATTACATACCTACCAATTTTTGAAAAAATACATGCGGCCTTCCTAGTGCACCACAGCAATTTTCTCCAAGCTAGGCCACACCTCTAACTCTGCCCAAAGCATAACTATACACACCCAGTCCCCTTAATGCCCCCACATAGTAATTATTCTCCCTTTGTACCAGCACACAGTACTTATGCCCAGATGTGCCCCCTTCACAGTAGTTATGCCCAGATGTGCCCCCTTCATTGTAGTTATGCCCAGATGTGCTCCCTTCACAGTTGCCATGCCCAGATGTGCCCCTCTCACAGTAGTTGTTCCCCCTTCATAGGAAGTTAAAAAAAAAAACAGTAAATATTCATCTAGCTCCTCCGATGATCACAGATCAGCTGCCGGGCCTCCCCAGCAGGATACTGTCACACATCATGCTTGCTGGGTAGTAGGAGTCTCTTCATGTAATCCCAGCTCTGCAGAGGTCATATCATCACATCTAAGACTCCTTGTTCTTCTTTATGCTGAAGATAGTTCTTTATGACATTGGCTGTATGTTTGCAGTTGTGGTTCTGCTGCAGAAAAAATTTGCAGCCAATCCGACGCCTCCCTGATGGTACTCCATGATTGAAAGGTATATGTCTGTATTTCTCAGCATTGGAGACACTATTAATCCTAACCAAATCCCCAACTCCGCTTGCTGAAATTCAGCCCCAAACTTGCAAGGAACTTCCACCGTGCTTCACTGTTTCCTGCAGACAATCATTACATACCAACCAATTTTTGAAAATTAGCAAAGAAGGTCAATACATGCGGCCTTCCTTGTGCACCACAGCAATTTTCTCCAAGCTAGGCCACACCTATACACACCCAGTCCCCTTAATGCCCCCACATAGTAATTATTCTCCCTCTGTACCAGCACACAGTACTTATACTCAGATGTGCCCCTTCACAGTAGCTATGCCCAAATGTGCCCCTTCACAGTAGTTATGCCCAGATGTGCCCCTTCACAAATTCCATGCCCAGATGTGCCCCCTTCATTGTAGTTATGCCCAGATGTGCTCCATTCACAGTTGCCATGCCCAGATGTGCCCCCTCTCACAGTAGTTGTTCCCCCTTCACAGGAAGTAAAAAAAAAAACAGTAAGTACTCACCTAGCTCCTCCAATGATCACAGCTCAGCTGCCGGTGCTCCCCAGCAGGATACTGTCACACATCATGCTTGCTGGGTAGGAGGAGCACGGGCTAATTCCCGGCTGGCACTCTCCACCCACACAGACCTATAGCACAATGGGTGTATATTGTGCTGCTGCTGTGGAGTGGTGGCAGTTGAATGGTGAAGTAGGAGTGGATGGCTCCCTGCTTCACCATTACAATCAGCTGAGCACGGGACATACCTCAGGCATTCTGGGACAGCCACTGAAATCCGGGACTGTCCCACTGGATCCGGGACAGTTGAGTGGTACGTCATTATTGTACCATTCCCCAGTCCCTTGGTGAACAAACTGCATTCTGTTACAACCAGATCAAAGTTTTTTTAATTTTTGTTTTCTAAAAATGCCCCCATACATACAAAGTTTGATGAAGAAGGCCACAAACAAAATCAAGAAGAAACAAAAACTTCTGTATGCCTCTGTATACTGAGATCCAGTAGAGTCCTTATGTAACTATGGTCATACTCACATAGAGGGATGGACTGGCCATAGACCTCACAAGGTAATTTCCCAGTGGGCTGAGGCTCAGTGGGCCACCCAAACCCTTCTCATGGTTACTGGGTACTTAACAAAGAGATACTCTCAGCATTAATTAATGCTAGGAGCATCAGGTACTTACGTTCCTGGCCAGCGGTCGCAGGTCCTCCTCATGAATTCAACTTTATCTCCATTTTTAGGGCAGTGATACAGGTTAATACTGCGCCCCCATGGCAGTATTTTGTGCTGCACTGTGGTATTTGGTTCTGCTGGGGCGTTTTTTTTGTCCTGCACTACGGTATTGCTGGCTCCACCTACTTCTGTTGTCCCCACTTACTTGTGTCGCCCCACTTTCTGTCAATTTGGACTCCCTACAACATGTGACCACTTTTAGTTTTTAAAACGAAGGGCCACTTCCCAGTCCGTCCCTCCTCACATATGCCATGGATTTTGCTGTGATTTTAGTTGATTTTGTTCCTACAAAAGAAAAGATTTTCTTTGGAATCGGTACAAAATAAAAACAGGAGCGACAAATCTGCAGTACAAAAAATAGCAAGTTTTAATAACATACGATACCTTTGTATTCCTTGCCCTACGACTAAAGCAGATCTGCACAGTGTTGTGCTGATCGCTGTCATGACCAGACTGCTGCACTTTTTTTTTGTATGCTATTAAATGGAAATAGATATCTCCACGTACTAGATCTGACATTTAAGCTGCTGAAAGACATTGTTTGCTGGGGATGAAATGTTTCAGAGGCAGAATACAAACAGCAGTAGGTTACAAATGTGCCTTGAGATAATAATACTTCTGGAGGTACCTGGAAAAAATGGCTTTTCATGCATTAATGTATCGTTTATAATGAGAAAAGGTGGATTTGTTGTGTTGAAGTACATTCGCTTTGACTTTTTTTTTCTTGCCGATTTCACATTTAAGATTAGTCAGTGAGTTTAAATTCCTGAGGTGTGCTGTGCAAAAGTATAAACGAGCAAAACATTTAAAGAAGTATAGGTTTTCTTTTTTATTCAATTGATGGGGAGTTTGTAGCCCTCAAAAATTACTTAGAGTATAGTAGTTATCTGTCCCAAATTTGCCCATATTTTTTTAATGACAATCACAGCAAATATTTATCCGGGGTACTGTCCCACAAACCCAGGGATGGCAGATTATTTTAATTAATCCAACAGGTAACAGCCAGTATCAATTACTCACTTCTCCTTGCTCCTCTTCTGCTGGCCTGGCTCCTCTTCAGCTCTAGATACAGTACACCTGACATGCTGAATCTTGGCAGGCGTCAGCACATCAAGTCTGATGGCACCTAGAGCCCAAGAGGAACCTGGTCTGCAGAAGAGGAACAAGGAAGGGGTCATCTCACAATTATTGTAAAAAATTAATATCAGACATCATATAGTGCATGCCGATCTCTTTCTAACAAAGTTAGAACCAGCCCTGAACATCACATGGATCCAGAGATCTCCACATTCATTGCTCTGCTAGATTTATATCAAAAGTATTACAGTGGGTGGATAAGCAGTCCAATTTGTCAGCATAGGTAAGTATCACAATTTAATAATTAAAATATATACATGCACATATATCCATAAAACAAATACCAATAAAACGTAATCCTAGAGTCTCTTATATGATATCGACATAATCACAGTTGCATGGTAGATATGAGCAACATCAAAAATCCCCAGTTCTCTGTTGTCCTCCAGATCTCAATGTATCCTCCTAAGTGATGTTAATATATGTTTCCTTCCAAGTGTCTTTATCGCTGAACACCATACGGCGTCCCCTGGTGTCAGTCATACAGTGTTAATACTCACAGTATATCGGCCGGAGATTGCTTAGTCCGGGAAGTTCCTCGTATTTGTTGTTATACTCGTAGTATTCCCCTTGCTGTTTGTAACAATCCTGGCATCGTCGTCCCACGTGGTTGTGGGGTCATGTGATCTCTATATCTCGCGAGTTTGTTACTTCGCTCCCGTTGCCGGATTGATCTTTTTCAAATACTGTAAGCAGTCTCTAGTGGGTGTTTTGGTGGTTGTGATTAGCCAGTATAGTTTATATCTTTTCCAAACGCGTTTCGAGACTAACGTGTCTCTTCCTCAGTGGCCTGGCCACGTTAGTCTCGAAACGCCACTTTACAAATCACTAGTCAGACCACACATGGAGTACTGTGTACAGTTCTGGGCTCCTGTGAACAAGGCAGACATAGTAGAGCTGGAGAGGGTTCAGAGGAGGGCAACTAAAGTAATAACTGGAATGGGTAGACTACAGTACCCAGAAAGATTATCAAAATTAGGCTTATTCACTTTAGAAAAAAGACGACTGAGGGGAGATCTAATAACCTATCTATATGTATAAATAATATCAGGGGTCAGTACAGAGATCTCTCCCATCATCTATTTATCCCCAGGACTGTGACTGTGACGAGGGGACATCCTCTGCGTCTGGAGGAAAGAAGGTTTGTACACAAACATAGAAGAGGATTCTTTACGGTAAGAGCAGTGAGACTATGGAACCCTCTCCCTGAGGAGGTGGTGATGGTAAGTTCACTAAAAGAGTTCAAGAGGGGCCTGGATGTATTTTTGGAGGGTAATAATATTACAGGTTATAGTTACTAGAGAGGGGTCGTTGATCCAGGGAGTAATTCTGATTGCCTGATTGGAGTTGGGAAGGAATTTTTTTCCCTAAAGTGGGGAAAATTGGCTTCTACCTCACAGGGTTTTTTTGCCTTCCTCTGGATCAACTTGTAGGAAAACAGGCCGAACTGGATGGACAGATGTCTTTTTTCGGCCTTATAAACTATGTTACTTATAAACTATGTTACATCTGCATATAGTGTGTCAGGGCCCAGCATATTTAACTATGACACTGACTGCTATTTTCGGGGGAACACTGATATAGTCACAAAAATGAACTACTATTTTGTGGGTGACACCTAGAGCTAATGCCACTCCTTTTTATCCAGGAAGATAGAATCCTCATTTATGGAGGTGCTACAATTTGGATACAAACGTGTGTGTAAAAAGGCCCCAATTGTCACCTTTTGTCACTTAGTCTATTTTTAGACAAAACGTCTCATGTTGCAGTCTGGCTCCAGTTCAAGGGCACTTATAAATGCATTCACCCAAAATACACCTGTTGCAGAGGCATACAAGGTCTGAACCAGAGACTAGACCTCATACTGCACTACTAAACATTGATATGAATGTTATTACTTATTCACTATTTGTATCATGTTCATGTCTATGTATTCTTAAAGGGATTATCCTACTGTATCACTGATATAATTAAAATCAGACATCATATCGTACATGATAACCTTTCTAACAAAGCTAGAACCAGCCCTGTACCTCACATGGATCCAGAGATCTCCACATTCATTCCTCCAATTGCTCTGCAAACTGTGCATTTGGGACTTACCTGATCAGTAGCACCACTATCACCTTAAAGGGAACCTGCCATCTGGTTTGGGGCCACTAAACCAACAGCCTGCTGTTATGTAGCTAGGGTTTAGAGTCCCAAAAATGGCCATAGGAAATCAAGCCATTCCCAAAAAAGAAAGTAAATGAAATTCAAACTAATGGGGAGAAAAGTCTGGGACTCTTTCCTATGGCATCAGACAAATGTATAATGTGCATTTGAGTGAGGTCGCCTTGTTGCGGCAGCTGGGCTCACACAATTTAATCAAGATGTGCACTAAAAATCTAAGATTCATAAGGAATTGAAATTGACATCTGCCTGGGTTCTAGGGCACCATGGCAGAGGTCCGGAGCATGGGCCCCAGATATCCTGTGCTAGCTATGCCCTTGCTACAACCACAGAAAGAAAATTGCACAAGAGAAAAAGTGGTTTCGGATGTTAACCCAAGTGAAAGTAGTAGGACGGAGAACAGATACAACCTAAACTTCTAATCTCTTAAAGTGAATCCTGATATCTAAATCAATAATTCTGTTCCAGCCATAGGTCGTGTTCACACAGCTACAATAAGAGCATTTTTTAGCTTTTATTGTATATTATGACCACAATGCCGTTACCATGATTCCACTAAACTGAACTTAGATCATAGAGCAATCCTTTGATGATCTAAAGGCCTTTTTACAATGGCCGATGCATAGGCACAAACCAAACCTTCTAGATAATGGCTTGATTTTTGAGCCAAGTGCATTTACACACAGGACGGTGTACTTCTGGCAAACTATGATTTTGTTTGTTTGCCAGATACAAGATGCCATCACGAGTTTGCTCATTCGTCAGGTGATCGATAATACCTTTACACAGGAATGAGAGTTCCTATGCACGTTTGTTCCCGATAACTGCCCCAATCCTTGGCCCATGTAAACTGGGTTTTAGTCCAGTTCAGTGGAACCATGGGAGGTCCATGCATCTCAGTCGTAACATGGATTCAAAAATGCATCTGTACTATGATTGTCTGAAAGTAGCTATAAGCTCAATTTTCTGGATAAGAACTAGATCCTCTATTATTAGATTTCAGATCGAAAGACAAATATGGGGTTAGGCTCATGACCACATATTTGTCATCAGGAATCAAGACAAAAGGTCACAAAAAACCACAAAGGAAATATGTGCCACCACAAATGTAGACGCCAATAGCTCTGGTACTGCAATGCTAAAAGTGCCAGAATAAATAGGCATGCAAAAGTGCGTAATCTGGAAACAATATGTAGGAAGCTGCCGCCAAAGGGTGCGTATAACGTCAGTGTGTGCCTATAGAAGAGAAACCAAGCCAAACACCAAAAGGGGTTGGGGTAAGCAATGAGGTGATTTCTGAATTAGAAACCATGGGGCTGATTATGCTTGAGAGCAGAGTATCGTTCAACAGACTTAGCATATGACTTAAAGCCTACCTGAGTTTTCAAAAGTTTGCATAATGGCTGTGCATCTTTGTACAATCATAACTGTGAAGGAACAGGTATGTTTGGACTCCCCTAATGTCTCTTTCAGCCATATTATTCAGTTTGAGCTGCACAGCTAGATGCATTTCACTCAGAAGCAGGAGGCGTATACTTTCTATCAAAGTCTACTAGTACTGTACTGCTGTGATATCCTTTCCATTACTTTCCACTATGTTTATTTCAGCTCCGGAGCTCAAAGAATAGATAATAAGGTAATAAGGGACAGATTAAATTTACAGAGACACACAAGAGGTTCATGTGATGTTCAG
Organism: Rhinella marina; assembly: GCA_900303285.1. Classification (NCBI taxonomy): domain Eukaryota; kingdom Metazoa; phylum Chordata; class Amphibia; order Anura; family Bufonidae; genus Rhinella; species Rhinella marina. Next base: position 63,725 of record ONZH01025172.1, read on the forward strand.
AAGCAGCGTTGAAGCAGTTCTTTTATCAGGCTCAGGATCTCAGCTAGCTCTTGCACATCCCCACTTCCTGTTTGCCATCTCTTGAGTCTCTCTTACTAGGGACGGGTCTGACAACAGGCAGTGGACTGCATCTTAAGTGGAAGTGAGACCCCTAGTGACCATGACTTTACAACTTTTTTTTTCAGGTGAATGCAGGCATATTTTTTTTAATTCACTGGAGGAGAGTCTTCGGCACTGCCGGGCATCTATCCAGAGTACACTATCAGCAGAGAAATCAGAATACAGGTGGTGGTCTACACGTGCATAGTGTCCAAAATCCAAAGAAAATAAAGCAAGAAAATGTAGCACTCGCCATAAAATTCAATGTTCTTTATTTCATAAAATATAGCACAGGCCTTATACCTAATGTGATAATAACCTCAATATTCAGCCCATTTACATGTTATACTGTGGAGCTGGCACTTCTATTTGTACATACATAGCCCTTACTGAGTATTAAAAAATGACCTAGATACAGTCAAACTAGTAAATACAATGGATTTCTTCTGTCTGTGGATCTTTATCTGCACTGCCGTATCTTCACACGGAATTTCTATTTCTATCATGGTTTAGGTTGATTTATTTGCAACACTCAAGAAAAAAGTAGCATCTGGAAGCCGACACAGTATGAATACACATCTCCGATATACAAGACACTCTGACACTAATCTGACCTGAGTTAGAAGGCAACGTACGGCTACATGGTGGCAGCATCATCCGGAAAGTGTTGATCTTTGCTATTTCTTTTTCTAGGGGATCAAATACTGAAGGTTGAGAATAAGCACTGAAAGAGCACAGAAACATGACCACAGAAGGAATACACAATGAAATACAGCTTCATAGGGGGATGTCAGGATTCTCAGTTGAAAGTAGCAAAAATTTACCTTTCTGACACAAAACTTTTGGCTTTAAGTTACTTATACTTAAAGTACAACTCCCACAAAAAGTTCTGTGATGTCATGTGACCAACTCTCTCATCTCTAACTGACACGGGACAGGAAGTCACTTACTTCTCTATTCATTCCTATGAGACTGACATTGATGCTCCCATAGGAATACATAGAGAAACTGACTTCCTGTCCACACATGAGATGCTGTGTCAGTTGGTGAGTCTGATTGCTGGTCACATGACACAGCTGAGGATCAGAAGGGAGGTTATAACTCACAAATACAGAAACTGGTAAGAAAATTACATTCACCACAGATTACACCATGTACATTTCTAGCAGGTCAGAGAATAACATTTTATGCTGGAGTTCTTCTTTAATGTAGAAATGGTGTATGGCAGAAATGCAGTGTATATATGCTTACACATATGATGACAGCTAAAGGGTAATGTGCCATCAGAAAATGGTCTACTGTATCAATTGTTTTTTATAAAATTCGTGATTTTCTTTTTAACATTTTCCAAGTCACTGTTTAGATTTTAAAAAAAAAATAAATCGTACAGTTTTTGCACTTGCTACTAAGCCTAATAATTAGAGATGAGCGAGCATGCTCGGCCGAGCGTACTCGGGAGCAATTTTCGAGTAGTAGCATACGCATTTTATAATCTGTACGCTAATGAATACGCATCTTATAATCTGTACACTAATGCGTACGCATCTTCTAAATTTGTACGCTAATGCGTACAAATTACAAGATGCGTACACATTAGCGTACAGATTAGAATATGCGTACGCTACTACTCGAAAATTGCTCCCGAGTACGCTCGGCCGAGCATGCTCGCTCATCTCTACTAATAATATGTCTAGACATCCTGTTGTTTAGCAGCCATATGTGCCAAAGACACAACAGGCTGGAACTGGCCTCACTGGCTTCTATGAGAGATTTTCTAGGCATGCTCAGTGATCTGAGGTCATTGTGTAGGGACGGGGAGTAGAAAAGCTGTGGCTAGTTTGAATGGTGTTACCTATATTTCTGTAATAGTAATTCTGCCTGTGATGATAATTGGATGACTGCTGAAAAGTGATCTACACAGAACATGAAGTCTTGACAAGCAAGCTTTTAGGGGATTTTTTAAATGTAGATAGTGACATGGAAGACTGAAATAAAATCACGAAAATTCTAAAAAAAACAATCCTTAATATAATTAATAAAATTATATGATTTAAACAATTTGTCATTTTCTAATGCAGGGATTATGTTACAGAGCAGGAGGAGCTGGGAAGATTTATGTATAGTTTATGGGGGGGGAGTAAAACATGCAATTTATTCAATTAAAGGTCTGCTCTTTCTATGCTTAAGCTGGCCATACATTTGAGAAAATGATCGGCTGTAATGTATGAACGATCCCACCAACTAAACTGGCTGACCGGGGAGTCTGCTTTTTATAAAAACAGATTCCCTGGTGCTTGAGCACAACAGCAAGTGATTGGCTGAATTCAGCCTATCCTGCCCTCAGCATGCAGTTTTGACCGATGAACTGATGAGTTTTCCAGCACGGTGGATTCCATTTTGTTCAGACTCGCAATTGCATTAGTTTTTTTAAACGACAGTTGACTGGAATGGAAGAAATCCACCATTCCACCCGACTTTAATCTTATGTGTATGGCCACCTTTAGGAGTCATGCGGACGATTCTATCAATGATTGACAGCCTTCCCGCTAATACTATGCATATAGAGACAGCTGTCAATCACTTATAGGACAAACTATACATCAATCTGCTCAGCTTCTTCTGCTCTATAACATGACTGTCTGCAGATCGCACTGCATGTTCATTTTTTTCCACTGCTTCATTTGCTAAAAGTTGTTCCTTTAAAGGGTAGAGTCCTGACCAAGTTTTCACTTCCAGTAGAAGTGGAGATGATCAACTAAGACTGGGCCCCCTCTTGCCCTGGGCCCCATAGCAGTCGCATGGTCTGCCTTGGACAGGTCGGTGGACATTGTCTCTGGAGAAATCAGAGGTGGAAAAAAATCTACTGAATCAACATCCCTGCAAGACATTGTTATGGGGGAAAAGTGGCTGGTTTGGTTATGTGGGCATAGTAGTTGGGGCTTTGTAGCAGGCTATGATTTTGAAGTACAAGGGTCAGCTTTCCTATCGGGGCACTGTGCTTGCTGGTGTTATGGGCTTACTGTTACTGCCACTTATGGAGCACTGGGAATGGCTCAGTTATGGTGGCACAAAGGCTGTCTGTAATATGTGGGTACAATAGTTGGTGCATTGTGGCTAGTGTGATTATTCATGAATAATGGATTTCCTTTTCTTTCAAAAATCATCTTATCAAAGCTCATCACAGTTATGAGCTCATTGTTAATGTCTCTACCAGGTGATGTGGCAGGCACTGTTATGTATACTTTGTGGCTAGCTCTGTTATTTGTGTTCAATTGGTAGCTCTCTTATAGGGCATTGTACTTGTTATTGACTCCCTCTTATGGAGCACTATGGTAGGTTCTTTTATGTGGACAAAGTGTCCATTTTTCTTATTTGGACATAATAGTTAGGACTCGATAGTAGACTTGGTTATTGGTGCACACTGGCTAGGTCTCTTATGTGGGCAATGTCAGGGGTGGATTTGGCATTTCTGAGGGCCCTTGTCAAACCACTAAGCTCTGCTCCTTCACACCATCAATATGGTGACCCCTTATGACACTCCTTATGTGTTCCTCACACAGTATAATGCCCCCAATGATACTCCCCTATGTGCCGCCAATATGACTAATATGGTGCCCCCAACAAATGATATTGCCCCAACACAATATTGTGCCCCCTTATGTCACCAAACACTATATAGTGCCCCTTATGTGCCACCAACACAAAATGGTTCACCTTATGTGCCCCAACTCAACATGCTGTCTTCTTATATGTCACCTAACACAAAATTGTGCCCCCAATACAATATGGTGTGCTGTTATGTGTCCCAATATAATATTGTGCCCCCTATCTTCAAAATAAATACTCACCTAGCCCACATCCCTATGATGGAACAGATCTCTCACTGTATGGCGGTTGAGCGCAACAGGCAAGATGATACCTCTTCACTGCGCCTACCAGTAGCACATGGCTGTTCGCCGGTTGGATAGTGAGGCAGGGAACTGACGGCTCTCTGCTTCACCATTGTATTCAACTGTATCTGAGGAGTGTATTAAGATAAGAGTGGTGCCACCGCTGGGTGAACCAGGCTGCCGAGGGGCAGCAGGGCAGCCCCTGATCTCAGGGGCCCCCCACACTTGCGTGGTCTGCATGGTGGCCAAATCCACCCCTAGGCACTGTGGTTGTTATGGGCTCATTATTGTCCATTCTAAGGAATAGTTGTAAGCACTGATACATGCTCACAATAGCTGTCTCCATTACAGAGCTCCATTGTTGCTCACTATTGTTGCATCTAAATGGCTACCTTGGTTATGGTGGCGTTGTGCAATCTAAAGAAGGGCATACAAATATGACAGCATAATGGTACACTTAGATTGTCAAAGCTCTTTCTGTGCACATGTATAATTAAAACCGCAGCAACCCATCAATGCAAATAATGAGGTTCAATTCAGATCAAGATGAGTAGGAGAAAACTCCAATTGCATTGACGTCAGGGGCGGATTGGCCATAGACCTTACAGGGAAACTTCCCGGTGGGCCGATGCCCAGGGGGCTGCCTGGGCCCTCCTCACTGCTGGCCAGTGGAAGTTTTTGGGGATGTATTTTGTGCTGCTGTCAGTATTTTGTGCTGGGCTGTGGTATTTGGCTCTGTTGGGGCAGTATAATGTGCCACAATATGGTATTACTGGCCCTGCCATCCATCAATTTGGACCCCACTACTAAATGGGGCCACTTTTAGTATTTTTTCCAGGGCCACTTTAAGTTCCCAATCCACCCCTGATTGACATCTTTGAAAGTCAATGTGTAAGAAAAAGATCAATTTTTTCTATTAATACTCGTAATCCACAATATTTTAGCTTAATAATCAGCTTATATTTAACTTTATTATTTCTATAGTTGACTCTTATTTTTAAAAAAAACTTGTTTTTTTATTCTCATTACCCGAAGGACATTTTGGAGATTGCTTAATAAGAAGTATAATTGTGAGCCGAGATATAGTGGCATTTACACCCACACAATTATAATGAAGGATACCAAGCCAGTAAAGAAATACAAATACCTTCCTAAAACCCGTGTTGGCATAGATACAGCACACATCCAGCAGTATTCTCACACAAGCTTTACAGCATAGCTCCGAGCAATTTCACATTATCGTACAGAATGTTTACTTAGTAAACTCCAAAAGTTTCCTCTTGCATCCCTCGTTTCTGGACAGATAGTTACAAAATGATCCCAAATGTGGATGATCTTTGCATAGTTTAAAGGGACATTTTTTTTTTTTTTTTTTACAAAATGTATTCGCTTATCCTGGTGAAGCAAAAAAAAAAAAGCACAAACGATGCCAATGAAAGTGGTTTCATGAAATCTATTAGCTATAAGAAACAATGGATTATCAGATGTAAGATCTTGACACCACATGTGATATTCAGTTGACCAGAGATATCACCTTCATTTTTTCACTTAAAGGGGTTGTCCCATCTGGGACATTTGTGGCATATCCATAGGATATGCCATAAATGTCAAAGGAGTATGGGTTCCAGCTCCTAACTGAAGAACGGGACTCCTACATGGATTGAGAACAAGTGGCGCATGTGCATATTTCTCTATTCACTGCTATGGGACTTCAGCTACTATGTCAAGAATGGGGCCCAGGGGCGGATTGCCCATAGACCTTACTGGGAAATTTCCTGTTGGGCGATGCCCAGGGGGGCCACCTGAGTCCTCCTAACGGCCAGCCAGAGGAAGTTTTTGAGGCAGTATTTTGTGATGGACTGTGGTATTTGGCCCTGTTGGGTGGTATAATGTGCCACAATATGATATTTTTGGCCCTGCCTTCCATCAATTTGGACCCGGCTACAAAACGTGGCCACTTTTAGTATTTTTTCCAGGGCCACTTTAAGCTCCCAGTCCGCCCCCTGATGGGGCCCTGGAGTGAATGGAGAGGACGCCACGCATGTACAACATGCTTTTTTCATTCACTGCTGTGGGACTTTCAAGAATAGCCGAGCAAGCATGTTCAGCTTATTTCGGAAGTCCCATAGCAACGAATGGAGAGCAGGCTGTGAATGTGTGGTCCGCACTCTGTCCATTCTGCTGCCCAGAAACAGTGATTTGGTGTTAGCGTCAACTATGTGGTCGCTCAATGGGTGGTCGCAAATTATCACCTTTACACAGATTATCAGGAACGATGAAACGGTCCAAAACTCATCCCATGTAAAGGGTAGCAGATTGTGCTGTGTGCTGCCCAGAAACATTGAATCTGTTTGCAGGCAAGTGATCCCCATACATTGGAGCTGATTGTAGCATGCAAATGTAGATCTTACCTCCTTTGATGAGCAGGTAATTAATGGGAATGAACAGTTCATTCCCAATAATTGCTTAGGAAGTAGAGCTTGAAATAACATAATGGTGCCTTGGAAAAGTTCTCATTTTGCTCAGGTTGTCATACTGTTTCATTTGTATTGTATGCCACCAATGTTTCTATATTGTCACCAGGTTTCAAAGTCTTCTGTGAAGCTCTGGACATAAGAAAATGACTTACTAACTCATGTGAGAGAGTTTTGTGAGCATGCTCTATGACATACAAAGAGGTCACTGTGTAGTGAGAGGGAGGAGGATCTCAACTGACTTCTATTCTCAATGGCGTGATCCTGTGTCAACTGCCTCCAACTGTATAATAGAGGTTTTATCTTTCATTCTAGTCCTGCCTGTGATGATAATGAGATGTCTGCTGATCCTGCCCCAAGTTTACACAAAGCAAGCTGCAAGCTGTAAAGTGACAGAAAGTGGAACTCAGTATCTAGTGTCAAAACTGCAATAGGTTACAACATTTCTTTTATACCAATAGTTTCATCTTAAAATAAACAAAAACAAACACATACAATTATTAAAAATATGTTTACCACTTGGGCTGGAGATATAAAAACAGATATTGTCTGCAGTAATACATTATGGAAGCGATTCTTCCCATAGAAATGAATGGGGCAGTGAGGTGTAAGTACACCTACTCACCACTACCCCTGTTACGGCCAGCATGTAAACAGTGAAGAGGAGGCAGCGCTGATACGGTGCGCGCCTCCTCTTCAAACAGCTGATCGGCGGGGGTGCCGGGTGTCGGACCCCCGCCGATCTGATATTGATGACCTATCCTGAGAATAGATCATCAATATATATAACTCGGAAGGTTTAAGTATTTTCATTTTCTTAATTCCCGGACAACCCCTTTAAGTCCTACGAGACCTCAAGGTGTTATATACCAATTTTTAAACTGGAGCACTTTTGATTCAGGTACAACCAATTCTGACACAAATCAAAATTTAAATTTTAAAATTCAACAAATCAGACACAAAACAAACTTTAAGAAATTCTCTCATCTTTAGTTTTTTACCTTCTTCATCATGAATGTCTTGAGTCTTGACCACATTTTAGATCATCTGAACAAAATATGGGAGTAGCACCCCATCATTATATATATATACTGTATATATATATATATATATATATATACACACCATATTTTTCGCTTTATAAGACGCACTTTTTTATGGAAGCACTCACTTGTATGTATCAGGTGCCGGAACCCCAACAGACCTCAGATCAGCCCACCCAGCCCCATAAGCATAAAATAAAAAACTCTCTTACCTGTCCTGCGCCGCGGCTCCCCTCCGGATCTGGCGCTGCACTGTCCTGACTGCGTACAGCGTCAGGAGTTGGTGCGTGCACTATGATCTGACGCTGCACGCAGCAGGTGACAGTGCAGCGCCGGCCTTAGAAGCCAGAGGAGCGCCGGACCATGAGGGGAGCCGCGGCACAGGACAGGTAAGAGTTTTTTATTTTATGCTTATGGGGCTGGGTGGGCTGATCTGAGGTCTGATGGGGGCTGATTGAGGTCTAATGGGGGTAGGGTGGGCTGATCTGAGGTCTGATGGGGGCTGATTGAGGTCTAATGGGGGTAGGGTGGGCTGATCTGAGGTCTGATGGGGGCTGATTGAGGTCTAATGGGTGTAGGGTTGGCTGATCTGACGTCTGATGGGGCAGAGTGGGCTGATATGGGGGCACAGTGGGCTGATCTGAGGTTTGATGGGGGCACAGTAGGCTGATATGGGGGCACAGTGGGCTGATCTGAGGTCTAATGGGGGCACAGTGGGCTGATTGGCTGATCTGAGGTCTGATGGGGGCACAGTAGGCTGATATGGGGGCACAGTGGGCTGATCTTAGGTCTGATGGGGGCACAGTGGGCTGATATAGGGGCTGATGGGCTGATATGAGGTCTGATGGGTGCACAGTAGGCTGATATGGGGGCATAGTGGGCTGATCTGAGGTCTGATAGGGCACAGTGGGCTGATCTGAGGTCTGATGGGGGCACAGTGGGCTGATATGGGGGCTGATGGGCTGATCTGAGGTCTGATGGGGGTCTGACATTGAGGGCTGATGGGGTTCTGACATGGAGGGCTGATATAGGGGGTCTGATGTGATGTCCTGAAATTTATGGGGGGGTCTGATATGAGGTGTGATGAAAAATATTTTTTTCTTACTTTCCTACTCTAAAATCTGGGGTGCGTCTTATAATCAGGTGCGTCTTATAAAGCGAAAAATACGGTATATATATATATATATATATATATATATATAAGGGATAGGGGATAGATTTTCATAGATAGACAATAAAGAAATGATGCACTTGATAAATATTTCACATCATGTTGGATCATCCATGAATAGTTCTTGCAAGTAGCAAACTCTTGATTCTTTTGCTCCTTGTACAATAAAGATACAGAAATAGGAAATAAGATGACTATAAAACATAGAATTTTTTAAATAAAATTAATAAAATAAAAAAGATACAATTTCATTGGCAAGACAAATAACATCCTAAGTAGTATATTGCATTAAAAAAAAAAGTTTCAGTTTAGCTGGCTTCCATTTGTGCATTTTACATTACAGAAGCAACATCAGTTCTAGGCTCCCTACCGAGAAGCAAAGTTACCTGGTGTGCAAACCATTCCAATACAAAAAAAAAAGAAAAAATATAGATGTAGACATCATTCGAGTAGAAATATCTAAAAGCTTTTTGGCTGGCTGGAATATAAAAATGTTACACAAAGTTGTGCATATGGCCTATATAGTATTTCAGCACATACAAATCAATTTCTCCTCAAGATCATCAAGTGGTGGCACATAGGCTTACACTGATCCAAGGGAGTATGAAAAACCTAACACTCATTTCTAATTAACTTTGCTTAGCAACAATAGATTACTGTGGTAGATGGATGTGTGGATCATGCCTTGCTACTCCTTTTTGGAATATAACCCAAATATATGTAGTAACTAGACCTAGGAGAATGATCAGGAGGACAACTGCATAGATTACTTTTGCAGAAAAACACACTTATGAGTGCATCATCTGGGGGTGTAACGCTAGGGTTTTGATAATTCAGGGTGTTCCTGAGCCATTGTCCTCTTGGTTGATCCTGCTTGTTCTTAAAGCTGACCCTATACTACAGGTTTCAGATGGCAGCATTCTGGTTCTGGACATCATCATCATAAGATAGTAAATCACTGACTATTGGCAGATCGACCCCTGCCTTGCTCTGTGATCTAAATTAGGCTTCTACTGAAAAAAATGGCACAGAACAATTTCCCAGTCAACAGCTGTACCTCCGATGGTGCTCATCTCCTGGGTATACAAAGGATAGGCATGGGTTGCACTGACTTCATGCTGCTACATTATAATTCATTGGGTTGCATGTCCTCCTTGCCCCATGCAGGCTTTCATATAGATCATAAATTTGTGTGGATGGGGCACTTACTAAATGTATCTTGCAAACAATTATTTTATTTGTCTGTATCCGAGTATATTTCATCTATTTAATTTAATGTTTGTGTGTGTCGTTAAAAGATATCGAGAGTGATCTCTACAGCACCCCAACTCCTTAACAATGACCCCCCCCAACAGCGCTCCGTCTCCTTAAACTGGGACCTCCACAGCAGCCCACCCCCTTAACTTTGACCTTCACAGCAGCCTGCCCCTTTAACAATGACTTCCACAGCACCTAACCCCCTTGACAGTGACCTCCACAGGGGCCCGTCCCCTTAACAGTGACCTCTACAGTACCCACCCCTTAACACTGACCACCAACCAAGCTACAGTCCTCTTAACTGACCTCCACCATTCCTGGCCCCCTTGACAGAGACCTCCACAGCGACTGCCCCTTTAACAGTGACTGTCACAGTAACCCGCTCCCTTAACAGTGACCTCACAGTACCCCGCTGCCCCTTTAATAGTGGCCTCCACAGTCCCCTCCTCCCTTAACAGTGACCTCCACAGCAGTCTGCCCCCTTAACAGTAACATCCACACCACCCTCCCCTTTAACTGTGACCTCCACAGCAGCTAGAGTGGCCCCTGGCTTCACCCCAGAAAGCCAGACCTCACCGGCCATGCCCCCAAACATGCAGCCACACACCCTGGCTCTGTGAAGACACAGAGGAGAAGAAGAAGTTCCTGACCTGAAGGTGAGCTAGGGACAGCCCGTTGCTTCTCTCCCCCTCAGTCAGCCACAGGGAGCCATGTCTGTGGGCTCTAGTGACTGACTGGGGGTGAGAGAAGCCTCAGTCAGTTGCTGCAGTTCACGCTCAGACAGCACAACTCTTCGTGTGAGTTACTGAAAGGGTGGACATCCCTGCGTCTGTCCAGGCACTGCGCCAGACGGAGGACAGGGAACCGGACTGTCTGGCCTAAAACCAGATGTCTGGCCACACTAACAGCAGCCTGCCCCTAGGGTGGCCAGAGGTCCGGTTTAGTTATATATTGCTGATGGGCAGCAAGCTAAGCAAGTGTTAGGCAAAAAATTCTATTTCCTCATTTCCCTGGTTCTGGCCCTTTGTTTACATGCAATAACAACAATCTCTGCCCCCCCCCCCTGCTCTGCAAAGGGAGTGAATAAAAGTGCTGCCCTGATTGACATTTCTGCCTGCTGGGATACTCATCAGCATGTTGTGTGTGTAGGACTACAAGTCCCAGCTGTACAACAACACTGCTTATACACACAGGATCTTCCTCCAACCTATTCTTGTGCAATACTCTGCAGAACTCTTCTAGTCTGGCAGCTCCAGCTCCCGTGCCTAGCATTTGTCTCTTCACTGCCTGCAGCTACTCAGTAAAGCCTTCAGCCCTGAGTCTGTGCTACTGAAGGGGTTAAAGTGTTTCCTTAAGTATCCAGGGAGAGGGCAGCCAGCAGTGCAGGGGGGCGTGGCCAGCACAGTGCCGTTTCATGTACAGACACATATCTGCTCTCTCAGGCTTGTGCACGAAACATCATCAGAGCAGGGAGAGAAGCTGACATCATAGGTCATGTGACCCTCAGTGAAATCTGAGAAAGCAGCAACTGCAGATAAAGTAAGTGCATGGTAAAGCCTTTACATGTGATTAATTAGAAACATACAAAAAAACAAAAAAAAAATAACTCGGACAACCCCTTTAATAGCTTTGCTTTCTCCTCATTGCTGTTTGCAACTCTCTCCTCATCACTCTGTTAAGGGCTGACACCTTCAGATTTAAACTTTTTACTATTTATATAAATGAGGAACATTTTAGGGTTAGTTTTACTGTATTTGGCAATGAATCTCTTTTACATATTGTATTTTTTTCAACCCTCTTGTTTTAGTGATTTAAATACTTTCTTTTTGTCATTTGTTGCTTTCTTTACATTTGTATTTATCCACTTTGTTTTTTTCTTGTTCCTTACCCTTTTATTCCCTTTAAGGTACGCGTCTCTCACAATTAGAGTTTAGGTTGGTTTTAAAAATTGTGGCTGCACTTTTATTTTTGAGGACATTGTCCTCATAACATCTTGAGCACCACTCACAGAAATACATGTATTTACACACCTTGGCATGTTATCAATGAGGTTGTTAATCATTCTCTGAGAAATGTTCTGCCATGTTGAATGCACTTGGGCATGCAAATCATCAAGATCCGTAGCTGGCAGCTCTCTTTGCAATTGCTGACCAATGATGTCTCAGATGTGTTTGTTGAGGGGCAGGTCCAGACACTCTGCAGGCCGAGGTAGCACATTTAGGCCACACAGGCTGCTCCCGGTAGCACAAGCAACATGCAACCTGGTGGTGTGCTGTTGAAAAATGGCTCCTGGGACACATACCATTGGTTATATAACCAAATCAATATAACGCCAAGCTGTTAGTGTACTTGAAATGAAGACTAGAGGGGTCTGACTACTGTAAATTATGCCACCCCACACCATGATCCTTGGAGTGGGACCAGTGTAACGTTCCGTTGTGAAGGCCTCTTCATAACGTTGTCCATGTGGTCTCCAGACCAATCTATGGCTATCGTTTCATCGAAGACAAAAACAGACAAATTGCTGGATAGACCTACATTCCAGCATCTATTGCTGTCTTGCCGTGCACCATGATAGCCTTTGAGAGCAGTGGTGTGAGGTCAATGGAGGTCTGGTTCATAGGCCAATGTCGTAGACATTGATGGCTTGTGTAGACACTGTTTGCCGCCCTTGGCATAGAATGTGATGTGCAATGTCAGTTGCAGTACAGAATGGATCACTAAGTCCCATTCTTCTAATCAGATGATACCTCTGTGCAGAGGTTTCCGTCTGTGCACCTCTTGCTACAATTCCAGTTCTTCACTGTTCTCCCAACCACACAAACATTCAACAGTCTAGGCACGTAGCGACCTGCTGGAGTGATAAACCAGTTTTTTTGAACTTTCAGTTCAAGAATTCTACCTCTATGTTTGTGACAAATGGCGATAACTGGCAAGGTGCCATACAGGAGGAATTGCACAATCATCTCACACGCCCTAATATGATTTTTGATGTTTCATGTGGCCAAAGATTGGAGCTAGGTGCTTGAAAATGCAATCATCTGCAGATCTTAGTGACAGCTGCTATTTCCTCGATTTGCATAATCTTACAGCTTGTCTTTGTAGATGTTGCAATTTCAACGACAAGGAGTGTATATTTTATTTATGGTTGACTTGATGTAATCGGGTTTTCCTTTGTTGTCCTCCTTATACATCCATGGAACATGCTGGATAATGAGACCTTACGACTTCTCTCTTCATGAAAGAAGCTTTATAGTAGTAAAACTTTTAATGTGCTGAATGATGAGAACACGGTGCATGCTTTATGTAAAAACCATACAATAAAATATTTTCATACAGAAATAACTTAAAGGGGTTATTCCATGTCTAATGGAAAAAATGAAAATCGGACATCATATAGTACATTATGACCTCTTTCTAACAAAGCTAGAACCAGCCCTGGACCTCACATGGATCCAGAGATCTCCCCATTCATTGTTCTACTAGATTTATATCAATCTGGCATCTCAAGGAGAGTGTCTTTTCTGCTGCAGCTAAGGGGGTGTGTCTCAGCTGTCCCTATCACAGCTCAGGGGAGTGTCTTTTCTGCTGTAGCTCAGGGGGCGTGTCTTAACGCTCCCTATCACAGCTCAGGAGGCAGTTGAAGCATGTGAGGCCATCTCAGTGAGCAGGTCAAAGAAATGAGAAAAAAGACAAACAGCAGGTGGCGCTATACCGATAGATTTTATTGAATAACTCAGTGGCTATGCTTAATTTTTAATTACATGCAATTACAAAAGTATTCAGAGCCAGGGGCTGGCTTAAAAATTGTAGAATATTTTTCGTGTAACAACCCCTTTAAGGAATAATACAGTATACAGCATCGAAATAAAGAAAGGCTGTGATACAAACAGCAGAGCTTTCACTGCCGCTTCCCAATCTCCTACCTATTAGCTTGTTGTTGGGTAGTTATTGGGTATCTGCCTCAAAGCTGGGGCATCAGTGAGGTCACTTGGCCGCTGATGGGAATCTCTGACTCATTTGCAGAGACTGGTTTGAGTCCTCTATTATGCTTCCTGTCTAGTTTGAGTTCCTAGCGCATTGGTGTTTGATTCCATTGGTTTGTTGTAGTTCACGTTTCTTGTGCCCTTTGCTTGTTTCTAGTTTCCCTGTAGAAATCATCTCTTCCTTGTCTAGTTGCTGGAGTTCAGGTCTGCTAGTCTCTGGGTCTAAGTGCCCTCCTGTAAATGCATGGTCCGTTTGTCGGACACATTATCGAGGATGAACGTTCCTACGAATGCTTATTCGCGATAATTTGCCCATCTAAAGTTGCAGCCAATACCCAATAAGCGAGTGAAACTCTCATTCATCAGATGAAACAGTTATTCTTGTAGGCAAGTAAAATATCATTTGAGGGGAGCAGATTGTGTTGTCTAAACAGCACTCTGCTGACCAGAATCCATGCAGCCGTATGAGGAAATGTAAATGCAGTGCTTCGCCCCCACTTATTGACCAGTTGTTGGGAAGGAACGCTTCCGTCCTAATAATCGGCTGCTCTTCGGGATGTGTATACCTGCCAGTAAGGTCAGCTGCAGATTATAGTTTTGATTAGGGATAGCCTTATGGACAGGGGTCAGTGGTGTCTGGTGTCAGGGTAAGCATTTAGGCCACACACACATGACTGTAGGTGTTTTGCAGTCTGCAAACCGCAAAACAAAAACCCCAACTGTGAGTGCGCTGCACTTTCCCATTTCGCACTATTGTACAAATGCCTATTCTTGTCCACAATACAGACAGGAACAGGACATGTTCTATCTTTTTGCAAAGCCACGGAACGGACATACAATGCAGACAGCACATGGTGTGCTGTCCGCATCTTTTGCAGCCTGATAGAAATGAATGGGTCCGCGTCTGATCTGCAAAAAAAATGTGGATCAGGTGCAGACGAAAAATACGGTCGTGTACAGGAGGCCTTACGGACAGATCTAGAAATAGATTCAGGGAAAGCTAGAGTCAGGGTCAGTTATTGTCTGTTTCAGGGTCGTTTTAACACACTGGTGTGCCCAGTGCAAAAATGCTTTGAGCGGGCCCCCATGGGTGCCCCCACCACCACCACCCTCCATTAAAATTCCACAGACTATTTTGGAAGCGTACAAGTTGCAGGGACAGCACAGAAGTTTATACAGAATTGGTATATTATAATATACATGTATAAAGTGTGTCTGGGGTACAGTTACCTTGCTGGGTAATGTGTAGAATGGAGAGATACTGTACCACTGCTTTGCACTTGACAACTAGCTAGGACCAGTCCCTTCATCAGGCCTACTACAAGAATATATAGTATGCCTGATGAAGGGACTAGTGATGTCCCGAAAGCTCGCTATGTAACATCATTACTTCTATTTTTGTTAGCCATTAAAAGGTATCAAACCTGCAATACTCTTATTTTGTTTCTCTTAATGAGAGCACTAAACTAGTTTTCTATTGGCTAACACAGTACCAGACTTTTTCCTTTTTCTTTTGGATTGGTTTTGAAATGTGGCCACGTGTTGTAGGTGGGTCCAAGCTGACAGAAGGCAGGGCCAACAAAATTACATTTTTTCTCGTTTTAATTACGTTGATAAATTTGTCGAGCCAATGTCCCGGTTCCCGCCACTCCCAAAATATTGTAGTGTGGGCGTTTAAATAGTCGCAAAAAAGGCCCATGCAATCCGTTTTTCACGGAAGCTCCATTCAATTTTATGGGGCCAGAGCTGCGTGAAAAACACAAAATATAGAACATGCTGCAAATTTTCTTGATGTGTGAAAATCGGTCAGAATGGGTCAAGATTCAGTCCGGATGCTATGCGTTAGCTTCACGCATCGCACCTGGATAGAAAACTCGCTCGTGCGAAAGAGGCTTAATGGTTTATCATTTTGGCATCAGTGGCATCATGGCTTTAGGATTATTACTATTACCTATGTTTTTATAGTGCCAGCATATTCCACAGCGTTGTACAAAGTATTGCCTCCCCTGCATCAGTTCCTTTGCCACTGGGACAAAGTATATTCTCAATCTGTAGGCAGGGGCGGTCTTGGGCACCACGCATCCTATGCATTTGCGTAGGGCCCCCGACGTCCAAGGGGGCCCCCATGCTCCACTCTTGTGCCGGTGCCCAAGCTGTCACTTACTGCATTCTTCGGAATTCGTACGCATTCTATAAATTAGTACGCTAATGCGTACTAATTTATAAAACGCGTACGCATTAGTGTACATACTAAAATATGCGTATGAATTAGCGTGCAGATTTGAAAAAGCGCACGCAAATTCCACCCGAGCATGCTCGCTCATCTCTAGTCCCAGTCTTTGATGTGTGTGTGTGGGGGGGGGCGTGTCATTGGGGGGGGTCTCATCAGGGGTGTAACGCGTCATTGGGGGCGGGGCCCCCGGACATAAATTCGCTTAGGGCCCCAGAAATGCCAAGACCGCCCCTGTCTGTAGGGTGTTATGTAGCATCATTATTAGCCAGGATTATATGCTATGGGTGTCACGATGAGTGGGGGAAGGGCAGAAAACCCAACAATTTTTAAATGGTTAATTAAGCCCTAATTATTATACATGTAAGTCTCGGAGCTAGCAATGATAAAGGTATCCAGCGTGTTGTGAACAATGATGATACTGCTGTACACTTATTATTGTGGACATCATGCTGCCTTTAACCATACTTTCCATTCATGCTCTAGGCTTCGATGAACCTAGTCAATTCCCTCAGAGTCCACAGCAAGCTAACCCCCCCCCCCCCAAGCACCAAACATAACCATATTTTTTGGAATATGATGTTGGCTGTCTACATCTAAGGCTACATTTCTACTATGACTGTTAAAAAAGTAATATTTTGAGGCCACGTTCTACCTGATGTTTCTTGAAAATGGGAAATTTAGTCCACTGCTCTTAAAGGGGTTTTACACTTACTACTTGTTAGAAGGGTTCCTCTGGATAGGTCATCAATACCTGATCGGTGGAGGGCCAACACATAGGACCCCTGCCAATCAGCTGTTGTGATCGCTGCAGCCTCCTCTCAGCTTTCCCTAGGCCAGTGACGACACGTCCATCGGTCACGTGGCCTAGGAGCGAGTGATTGTGGCTGAGTTGCGATATCAAGCACAGTCGCTATACAATGTACGGAGCTGTGCTTGGTGAGTTGAGAGAAGGCCACAGCACTCTCAAAACAGCTCATCCGCGGGGGTCTTGGGTGTCGGACCCCCACCAATCAGATACTGATGACCCATTCAGAGTATACGTCATCAATAGTAAAATCTCAAAAAGTCCCTTTAACTATAAGCTGATCACAAAGTATCCTCCTGCTGGAGCGCCCAGTGATCAGATGTGATCTGCGGGGAATTAACCTACAAAAACACCTCAAACAATATCTATTCCGGGCCTTTCAACATACAATACATACAACCTACAAAAAGTCCCATACAAAAGATGTAGAAAGGTCCAATTATTGATAAAAATATCACATTTTAATAATCAATCCTTTTTACATGTACTATAAAAAAAATCATAGTAATATAATAAACACCAGCGGGCAAGATAAAAAAAAAAATCCCACAAAATCCCATACTCATAATACACACAGCAGATCCCCCCAAAGAATGGTACATCATAGTCCAAAATAAGAGAGGGCCAATGTACAAACTGTCAAAATTATTGGTACATTGATGAGGTATCCAGAAACAATCTTAAAAGAGGTCAACCAAAACCCCAATATTAAGAGGGTTGTCTCACTTCAGCAAGTGGCATTTATCATGTAGAGAAAGTTAATACAAGGCACTTACTAATGTATTGTTATTGTCCATATTGCTTCTTTGCTGGCTGGATTTATTTTTCCATCACATTATACACTGCTCGTATCCATGGTTACAGACAACCCTGCAATCCATCAGCAGTGGGGGTCGTGCTTGCACACTATAGGAAAAAGTGCCGGACTCTCTAATAGCCGGGACATGGGAGCGCACATAAACGAGTGCTTTTTCCTATATTGTTCAAGCACGACCACTGCTGCTGGATTGCAGGGTGGTCTGTTACCATGGAAACGAGCAGTGTATAATGTAATGGAAAAATGAATCCAGCCAGCAAAGGAGACAATGTGGACAATCACAATACATTAGTAAGTGCCTTGTATTAACTTTCACTACATCATAAATGCAACTTACTGACATGAGATAATCCCTTTAATAAATACAAGCATATATTAACCACACTGAATAAGCCAGCAACATAGCAAACATAAAATACATGTGTGTGGCACATACAAAGTCACTGGGTAACAGGGAGCCAACACATAAAGGATCCTTGTGTAAGCCTCATTAATGTACATACAGCCACACCACGCAAACTCAGGACGCCATCGCCTACCCGTGGACATGTCGAGGGATCCTTGGCCCAGGAGTCTATTCCTCCTCGATGCGTGTTTTTCTACAATACGCTTCTAGAGCGTTTTTTAGCTCTTTTAAATAAGAATGATTTAAACATTGACCTGGCACAATAGTGTCTGTGAAGGATCTGGGTTTGGTCCTTGTGTCCGTTCTGTACCCTCAGTGTGTCATCCGTATTTCACGTATACTGTTAGGGCGCATGCACACAACCGTATGTATTTTGCGGTTCACAAAAAATACGAATAGCGTCTGTGTGCACTCTGTATTTTGTGGAACGGGACAGCTGGCCCCTAATAGAACAGAACTATCCTTGTCCGTAATGCGGACAATAATAGGACATGTTCTATTTATTTGCGGAACGAACATATGGAAACGGAATGCACACGGAGTAACTTCCTTTTTTTGTGCGCCCATTGAAATGAATGGTTCCGCATGCAGTCCGCAAAAAAAAAGGAACAGACACAGAAAGAAAATATATTTGTGTGCATAAGCCCTAAGGCTAACAATTGATTTCCAGAGCATCTCCTACCAACGATCTATGAAAGCCACAGACCAAAGATGGATGGCATCCGTGCTGTGTCCTGTGTGTGAGGGATCCATAATCACTGACAAAATAGGGCTTCACTCCATTGTGTCACCACAGACCCAATCAATGGGTTGTCTGTGTAAAGAGGCACCAGACAGGTCCTCCAGGCCAAGAGACACTCTTTGTAACATAACTCTATCTTGGCCAAGAGATCACAATCCTAACACAGGACCTCCTCATTATAAACTGGCAATCCCAAGAGTATATGATAAGATAGATTTTATAGACTAGACAATTCCTTTAACCACTTGCCGTCCGCCCATTGACTATAAAGGTCCCGGAAGTGGTTAAGTATCTCTGAATGGACGTTACTGAACGTCCATTCAGAGATAGCAGCTGCACGCCTATCGTACAGCTGCACAGTGGGGTACCTGCTGTCAGCTACAGCAGGGTACCCCAAAGAGAAGGCAGGGACCGTTCCCAGGGGTCCCTGCCTTGTAGATCGCTGTATACACATCGGTCACCGAGCACTGTGTATACAGATCAGGAAGCGCTATGTGTGCTTCCTGTCCCGGCGGTCACGTGATCAACGGGGCTGGGAGCGTGCAGGAGCTGCCGGGTCTCTCATAGACCCGATCAGCCCTGCACGGAGGCTGTACAGCATAGTATTATGCTGTACAGCCTCTCTGGGGATGTATTTCCACTGTAAGTGGGGCTACTATGTCAGCCCCAGTCACAGGAGAAATCAATAGTGAAGAAAAAAAAAAAAGTTAAATGTCCCCCAGAGGTCTTGTATGACCTTATGGGGGACACAAAGTGTAAAATAAATAAAAAAAAATAAATAAAAAAAATAAAGAGTATTATTTAAAAAAAAATCACATATATAAAAAAAATAATTTCCCCCCAAATATGTCATTAAAAAATGTTACAAATAAAAATAAATTAATAAAATAAACATATTTGGCATCACCGCGTCTGCAACGACCGGCTCTATAAAAATATCACATGATCTACCCCATCAAGTGAACAACGTAAAAAAAATCTAATAAAAATTATGCCAAAACAGCTTTTTTTTTGTCGCCATAACCTACCAAAAAACATAATATCAAACAATCAAAAAGTCGTATGCATCTCAAAATGGTAGCAATAAAAATGTCACCTCATCCCGCAAAAAATGAGCCCCCACACAAGATCATAGCCAGAAAAATGGAAAAAATATGGCTTTTAAAAAATTGCAACACAAAAACATGATTTTATTTTCTAAAAATGCTCTTATTGAGTAAAACGTAAAAAAATAAATAAAACATAGACATATTTGGTATCGTTGCGTCCGTAACAATTGGCTCTACAAAAATATCACATGATCTACCCCATTAAGTGAACGGTGTAAAAAAAAAAAATTGAAAAATGCCCCTAAACTGCTTTTTTTTGTGACTTAACCTCCTAAAAATTAAATTAAAAAGTAATCAGAAAGCCGGATGTACTCCAAAATGGTGCCAATAAAAAGCACAGCTTGTCCCGCAAAAAATAAGCCCTCACGCAGCTCAGTCCACAAAAAATTAAAAAGTTATCGCTCCTAAAACCATGACAGAAAATTCCATGTTAGAAAATGCAGATGCTGCTCCTCCCCTTCTGAGCCCTGGCGTATCCCCAAATAACAGTTTACAACCACATGTGGGGTGTTTCTGCAAACTTCAGAATCGGGGTAATAAATATTGAGTTTTGTTTTGTTGTTAACCCTTGATGTGTTACAGGAAAAAAATGATTAAAATGGAAAATCTGCAAAAAAAAGTGAAATTTTGAAATTTCACATCTATTTTGCTTTAATTCCTGTGGAATACTTAAAGGGTTAACAACATTTCTAAAACCGTTTTGAATAGTTTGAGGGGTGTAGTTTCTCAAATGGGGTAATTTATGGGTAGTTTCTATTATGTAAGCCCACAAACTGACTTCAAAAGTTGATTTTGCTAATTTGCAAAAATTGCGTCTAAAATTCTAAACCTTCTAACATCCTAAAAAAATAAAATGACACTACCAAAATGATGCCAACATAAAGTAGACATATGGGGAATGTAAATTAAAAAGGATTTTATGGGGTATCACTATCTGTCTTAAAGGGATTCTGTCACCAGGATTTTACCTATTAAGGTAATCCCACTATTGGATTCTTCTCATTGCGGTCATTTCAAAAACGTTACTATTACTGTTGCTAGGGATGGATTTGATGGTCAAAAAACGTATTTTATATTATGTAAATGACTTACATAAGGAGCCCAAGGGGTTGAGCCCAGCGCCGTTGGAGCCCGGCCTCGCCGCTACAGTTGGAGCCCAGGACCGCCCACCTCATTATTATTCACTTCACTTCCAGCAGACTAGCTGCGTCACCTTCGTAATCCTGTGCAGTTTCCTGGCATCAGCCTCACCGAACCTACTGCGCATGCGCAGGCTCTCTGCGCACTTCGAGTCTGCTGGAAGTGAATAATAATGAGGTGGGCGGTCCTGGGCTCCAACTGTAGCGGCGAGGCCGGGCTCCAACGGCGCTGGGCTCAACCCCTTGGGCTCCTTATGTAAGTCATTTACATAATATAAAATACGTTTTTTGACCATCAAATCCATCCCTAGCAACAGTAATAGTAACGTTTTTGAAATGACCGCAATGAGAAGAATCCAATAGTGGGATTACCTTAATAGGTAAAATCCTGGTGACAGAATCCCTTTAAAAGCAGAGAGATTCAAATTTAGAAAATTTTTTTCAAATTTTCGTTAACTTTTGGATTTTTTTAATAAATAAAATTAAAACATATCGACTCAAATTTACCATTAACTTGAAGTACAGTGTGTCACGAGAAAATGAACTCAGAATCGCTTGGATAAATAAAAGCGTTACAAAATTATTACCACATGAAGTGACACATGTCAGATTTTCAAAATTAGGCCTGGTCAGGAAGGGGGTAAATGGCCCAGATCTGAAGTGGTTAATAAGAAAATTACCCCCCTCATCCCAAGTATGGAACCAGCTGCAACCAAACCCCGTGCGGAGTCATATTCCCATCCCAGGATCTGACAACATTCAGCTACTTGTAACCAGATTCCTGACTGCTTTGATCACATCACATTCCATGATTCACTCAGGAGGAGGACTTGTTGGGGGTGAAGGTTACTACCGACTGATTGACAAACTGTTCCCATATTGTACCAACAAACGTCACTGTGGTCGCCGAGATTCACGGACAATCTGTCAGATATCAGTCCACAGTAACTGCTGGAGACACTGACATATTCAGATCACATTACAGAATATGATAGAGAGGAGAAAGTCTAAAGGGTCCCACAATACATGACTAAGGCTACTTTCACACTAGTGTTTCTATTTTCCGGTATTGAGATCTGTCGATACCAGAAAAAAACGCTTCTGTTTTGTCCCCATTCATTGTCAATGTGGACAAAACGTAACTGAACAGAACGGAATGCTCCAAAAATGTATTGTGTTCCGCAGAAAGATGGATCCATCATGACCCACAATGCAAGTCAATAGGGACGGATCCGTTTTCTCTGACACAATAGAAAACGGATCCGTCCCCCATTGACTTTCAGTGGAGTTCATGACGGATCCATCTTGGCTATGTTAAAGATAAAACAACTGGATCCGTTCATAACGGATGCAGACGGTTGTATTATCAGTAACGGACGCGTTTTTACTGAACCCTGCCGGATCCAGCAAAAACTCTAGTGTGAAAGTAGTCTAATATGAGTGTTGTAAGTGTCAACACTGTTCTGTTAGCAGTGTAGTCCAGTGTTCATGCACACAAACGTATTTTTAGTCCGCATTTTTGCAGGTCGGATGCAGACTCATTCACTTCAATGGGACCACAAAGATGCGGACAGTACACAGAGTGCTATCTGCATCCGCACGTCTGTTCCGTGGCACCCGCAAAAATATAGAACATGTCCTATTCTTGTCCACATTACGGACACGGATAGGACTGTTCTATTATGGGCCGGACATTCTGTTTTGCGGACTGCATCCGGCCAGCATCTTTGTTTGCTGATCCGCAATTTGCGGACAGAAAAAACGGCAATGGCCGTGTGAATGAGCCCTTGGATTGCAGTTAGACTGGAGTAGTGGATTTGTCAGTATTTTGCAGGCTATCTATTAAAAGTCGCACAGCAGTTAATGAAGGAGGCGAGGCGTCTTTGTATTAGTCAGGTCCCTGGTGGTTTCATTTAAATTAGACTAGTCTAATTAGTATGTGGATTTAAAAAAAAAAGGTGCAAATCTGCTGTGAAAAGTCGCAGATCTACCTGAAAGTGCAACTTTTATAGCAAAAATAGTTGCCCTCCACTAATCAAAACTGACGAATAAAAATTTGACAGCCTCTTAGTAATAATTAGTCTGTTTTTGCGCACATTTCAAAAAAGGCACAACTATATAGTATATGTAGAGATTGAAAAAAAGTCGCAAAAATTAGACAACTGTAGAATTCAGGGTTGTGGAGTCGGTAAGCCAAAGCCCCGACTCAGACTCCCGACTCCGACTCCCTCATACATGGAGCATGTTTAAGTGATAACTTTAAACAAATTTGCATAAAATCAATAGTACAGATAAGTCATGACAAAAACAGTTTGTAATCTCAGGCTTCTCTGGGTACAGCTCACTAAGGGCCTGATCAGAGGCGTAGCTAGAGGTTCAGCACATGGGGGGGGGGGGGGGGGGTGAAACATACTTGACCCACTTATTGGCTTCTCAAACGCACGTTTCCAACTTCACAGGCACATACTACTAGTTGTGGTTATAATACTGTATTAGCAAGATGACTATATAAACTGCTAGATCATCTATGCAGTTAAGTACAGTACAATAGACTTTCTATATACCCTACTCTAAATACTCTACCACATAATGCAGTAAAATATAGGATTAATAGGAGTAAAAAAGGGGACTCCTATGTTAAAGGAAATCTGTCCCCAGCTTTTACATCACTAAACAGTCCTTTGCCCCCATCAGACCTCAGATCGGCTTAATGTGCCCCCATCAGACCTCAGATCAGCGTATTGTGCCCCCATCAGACCTCAGATCAGCAGAATGTGCCCCAATCAGACCTCAGATCAGCAGAATGTGCCCCATCAGACCTCAGATCATCAGAATGTGCCCCCATCAGACCTCAGATCGGCTTAATAAGCCCCCATCAGACCTCAGATCAACAGAATGTGCCCACATCAGACCTCAGATCGGCTTAATCTGCCCCCATCAGACCTCAGATAGGCTTAATGTGCCCCCATCAGACCTCAGATCAGCATATTGTGCCCCCATCAGACCTCAGATAGGCTTAATGTGCCCTGATCAGACCACAGATCAGCAGAATGTGCCCCCATCAGACCTCAGATCATCAGAATGTGCCCCCATCAGACCTCAGATTGGCTTAATGTGCCCCCATCAGACCTCAGATCAGCAGAATGTGCCCCCATCAGACCTCAGATTGGCTTAATGTGCCCCCATCAGACTCCATAATGGAAGCGCTCACTTGTATTCGCCTGATTGTACTAAGGCCATCCCTGCTGGCCCCCCCCCCCAGTAGCTACGCCCCTGGGCCTGATGTATGAAAACTGTCTAGGTCTAAGACTTTTTTTGTTGCCCATAGCAATCAATCAGAGCTCCCCTTTCATTTCTCCAGAGCACCACATGAAATGAAAGGGAAGCTCTGATTAGTTGCTATGGGCAACAAAGAAACTTCTACACCTAGACAGTTTTCATACATAAGGCTCTAGGTGTTTTACATCAGCAGATAGAAGCCATGAGAGCAGCTAACCTCTCCAAACATGAGCTCAGAGGAAACATAAAGCATCAGAGAGAACATGCACTGGACATAAAGGGCAGTACACAGTCATCTCAACTAAAAGCCTAAATCCTGAGATCAGGAATAGAACAGACATTTATAGGACATTTCATCATTTTCACAAATTCTTAGAAAAATATATTCAGCACTTATTGCACTGAACTAAATGTACTAATTCATTATATATTTTAGGAGTCGGAGTCGGTATAAAATAGACTGACACCAAAATGGTGACCGACTCCGACTCCACAGCCCTGGTAGAATTAGTCTAAAACTTCAATATTGTCAAACGAGGCCCAAATGCCTCCAAAACAGGCACACTTCCAGTAGTAAATGCACCTAAAAAAATAAACTGTTTAAACAGCATTTTTTTTTACCCAAAACAGACGCAAACAATATAATAAATGTACCACAATGTTTTATCCTATGCCCTGCGCATTTATATAGGAAACACACAATCAACGGCATTTCAATCATGAGCAGTGAATATGGCTCTCTTCATTACACCCCAAAATTAATACAGAGCCGTCCATCCGAACCCCTAAACTAATCCAGTCCCCCTAAACTAATGCAGAGTAGACCCCTAAATACAGACACCAGGCTAGACCCTATTCACTAATACAGAGCCAAGAGTAGACCACCTAAACTAATACCCCAGACCCCTTTAATTTAGGGGTTGTTCACATATCAGTTATTTGATCAGTTATTTCCATCAGTTATTGTGAGCCAAAACCAGGTGCGGGTAAAAAGCACCAAACAGGTGCAGATCTTTTCATTATACCTGATCTCTGTTTAGTGTCCACTCCTGGTTTTGGCTGACAATAACTGATGGAAATAACTGATCAAATAACTGATATGTGAACAACCTCTAAAATATAGGCAACAAATCTGCCATGTGTGACTGTGTTCTTAGAGACTATGGCCCTGATTTATCACACTTTCAATGACTCCAGAAAGTCACAAAATAGTGTTTTTGCAACTTTTTGGACTTGAACAAAAATTTTGCGAATTTTTACACCACTCACTCCACTTTTGAAATATGAGTGGGTAAGTGGCCATGGTTAGATATGTTAATGCATTTAAAAAAAGTCAAACAAAGAAGTCACAATCTCACTCCAGTAGGAGAGTGGAGTGGGAAAACTGGAGGAATTTTTCTAGGTTGTTTGGTTTAGGGCACGGCCACGTGGTCAGGTTTCCCCTCTTTTTTTTTTTTTAATCCACTCCTGGTTTTGGCTTTCAACACTGCATCAAGAAACCTGATCATGTGGTCGTACCCTTAAAGGGGTTCTCCAGGAATAGGAATTAAGAAAATCAAAATACACAAATATTACTTTATGATAAATATATTCCCAAATACCTTTCATTAGCTATAATGGCTCGTTTTGTCTGGAGAGAAATCATTAGGAGAAACAAAATGGCCGCCGTCCTGTTAGTACACACAAAACATGTCCTAATCACACAGTAGGACAAGTTACTTCACAACACTGAGTTAAAGAGCCGCCTCATCCTCCTCTCCTACTTGTGTGGGATTATTATCCTGACTACAGTTTAATATGATATTTAGCTTAATCTTTGTGGTAATGGAGCTCATGAGGAGACATGAAGTACAGACAGGACAGACAGGACAGACTGTGGTAATGTGGGGCTGTGGTAATGAAGACTGCATATAATAGCTGCTGCTCATTAGCCACACCCTCCTCTCTGTATTTCATGTCTCCTCATATACTCCATTCCTACAGAGATTCAGCAGAAGATCATATTAAACTGTATTCAGGATCATAATCCCTGATAAGTAGAGCAGAGAGGAGAATGAGGCGGCTCTTTACCTCAGTGTTGTGAAGTAACTTGTCCTGCTATGTGATTAGGACAGGTTTTGTGTGTACTAACAGGATGGCGGCCATTTTGTTTCTCCTAATGATTGCTCCCTAGGCAAAACGACCATTATAACTAATGTAATGTATTTGGGAATATATTTATAATGAAGTAATATTTAAGTATTTTTATTTTCTTAATTCCTGGAGAACCCCTTTAAGGATAAGACAAATTTATCAAACAACCTGCGACATTTGATAAATGTGGCATAAAATACATCAACGCAGACTCAAGCAAAACTGATTTCAAATATTCCCCCCTATACATTCATCCACAATGCTGAAGGCTTCAGAGCTGGAATCCTCCAGCATTCCTTGCTGATTCAGGATCTGAACTTAGATCCCTTATAACCTTAAAGGGACTGCATAGAGTCAAGGGAGAGTTATTACAACTGTCTGACAACGCCTAAGGGCTCATGCACACAGCTGAGTCCGCAATATGCGTGCACCGGCTGTTTGTGCACCGCATCACAGATGTGGACTAGAGATGAGCGAGCAGTGCTCGTTAAGAGCACTGTAGCGCTCGGGTCCCGTGTGAAATGCCCGCAGGCATTGCGGATCCGTCCTCAGCTGCATGGAAGTCAATGAGGACGGATCGTTTGGTATGACACTCATACCAAACGATCCGTCCTCATTGACTTACATGCAGCTGAGGACGGATCCGCAATGCCTGCTGGCATTTCACATGGGACCGAGCGCTACAGTGCTCTTAACGAGCACTGCTCGCTCATCTCTAATGTGGACCCATTCACCTGAATGGGTCTGCAATCAGGAAGGTGCAGAACGGAGGCACAGAACCTCACAGAAGCACTACTAGTGCTTCTTCCTGCATTCAAATGTTCATAACACGGCTTCATGGAAAAGTAGTTTATTTACATCACATTAGGCCAAATCAGGGAAACCTTTTACAAACAAAATTATTAAGAAAGGTTTAATTCCTCTGTCCTGACTGTATCTAATCCCATTCCGGCATTAAGCAATATTACTTCCATTTGAATGTAACCAAAAAGTGTATGGGATAGGCCCCAGTATGTGAGTAAGCCTAAGGGTGCATTCACACGACCGTAGTTTTGGGTCCGCATCCGTTCCGCAATTTTGCGGAACGGGTGCGGACCCATTCATTTCAATGGAGCCGCAAAAGATGTGGACGGCACACAATGTGCTGTCCGCATCCGTAGGTCCGATCCGCGGCCCCGCAAAAAAGATAGAGCATGTCCTATTCTTGTCCGCAATCGCTGACAAGAATAGGCAGTTCTATCATAGGGCCGGTTACATTCACACAGCCGGTATCCGTGTATTGCGGATCCGCAATTTGCGGACCGCAAAACACATACGGTCGTGTGAATGTAGCCTAAAAGGGTTCTCTGGGCTACAGATATTGATGACCTATTCTCCGGATTGTAGTCTGGCAACCGGCAACCCCAACAGTTCAGCTGTTTTGGGCTGCCATGGCATTGGAAACTAAGCAGTATATGAAGCTGGAGGTAGACAGCGCCATACACTGTATAGTGGTCATATCGGGGTACTGCAGCTCAGCTCCCATTCAAGTGACATGGACGTTTTTAGAACCAGTAAAAGTCTATGGGGCTGGCTATTCACATGGCCTTTTTTTTTATAAAACCAACAGCCAACCAAAAATAGGACATGTCCTATTTTGTGCCATTTTTACTCTCAGGCCGACCTCATTGAAATCAACAAGACCGTTAAAAACTAGTTAAAGTGGTTATAATAAAAAAAAAAAAAAAAAAACTCATCCACTTGACACTCATTTCGAACTGGAGTGAACTGGAAGGACCAGAGGGTCCCTGCATCATGACACCGAGACCATCAGGTCCTTCCAGTTCCCTCCAGTGCAGAGCGAGTGTCAGCACGTTCAAGTGGGTGAGGTTTTTACACACTATTAGGGGTCTTTCTATACTAGGAGAACACTATTGGGGGGTATTTTATATATACAGGGGGCACTAAAGGGGGCATTTTATATACAGATGGCCCTGTGAGGGGCCTTATATATACTGGGGCTACTATGGGGGCATTATAGACACTGGGGCACTACAGGATGGGTATTCTAGATACTGGGAGCACTGGAGGGTGTACTGAGGGCACTGCAGAGGTTGGAATTCTAAGAAAAAAATGAATCCGTTTTTGCAGCCGTTTTGCACCCATTTTACATTGCCGTTAAAAATGTAGCCAGAAAATGGAAGCAGAATGGCCATGAAAAACTAACAGTGAGTCCTTTTTAATGGCAGTTCACTGTTGTGTCAATGTAGCCGTATACAAAAAATCCTGAAAACTATGATGATCCCCTCTTCACCCCCCTCACATTTCAGGCAAAAATTTTTTTTTAAAGCACTTATAAGCCAATTAATAGAGAACATTCAGATGATGTCACTGGCGAACCTGTCAGCACATCTAATGTGTCACGTCACGTGTGGACAGATGTGCGGCTACGTTTCTACATTTAACCTTTGGATACTGGAGTGCAGTGGAGCGTGCCGAGATGTTACCTTCCATAACGCAGGTGTCACCCCTTCTATCCCATCCAAGGGAAGCACGAGGTGTTATCTTCTGCGGTTGTTATTCTTTCCAGTGGTAGACTCTCTATAGTACGGCTACCTCCGCATTGTGAATCTTCCCACAGACTATTCTGGGACATCTCAGATCTCTCCTTTCTTTTTATGTCAAGCCAACATTTTCTCTCCTTCAGCGGCACTGGTGTAACCGCTTTTACGTATAAAAATAGATAAAAGAAAATTCTTAATAGTGATGGCAAATCATGCAGAACAAGGCACATGAATAACCCGTCACACTGCTTTAATAAAACAAGCTGACTCCATTATCCAGCTGGCTTTATAGCATCCTAAGGGGAAAAAAAAGGCTACAATACATTAAATTTAAAGGGGAAAACCTCACGAGACGGATCCTAGATCAGGAGATTTTCTGCACTATTGAGTGCCTGCTTAAAGGGTTTCTGTCACCTGAATTTTCGGCTGCACCTAACTCTGCTATTATAGCGTTTATATAAGAATTCTTACTTTTATACTATACAGATTATCTTCTAGGAGCAGGGGAGGCTCCATTCTCCCACCTTATTCACCGCCCTTTAGAAGCTTGATTGACAGGACCAGGCGGTGTTCTCCTCCACCTGCCGGCCTTCTATGCTGGGGAAATCTCGCATCTGCGCCGTATTCAGCGCAGGCATAGTGAAGGACGCTTCCTTACTGCGCCTGCGTTGAATACGGCATGACACAAGATTTCCCCAGCACACAGGGCCAGCAGGAGGAGGAGAACGCTGCCTGGCCCTGTCAATCATGCTTCAGAGGGCGGTGAATAAGGTGGGAAAACAGAGCCCCCCCCCCTGCTCCTAGAGGCTAATTTGCATAGTATAAAAGTAAGAATTCTGCAGTAACGGGCACTTAACACTATAATAGCAGAGCTAGAGGCAGCTGACATTAGCACATCGCTAATGTCAGCCAGTTTCATAGTGAAAATTCAGGTGACAGAAACCCTTTAACCACCTAAAGGGACTCTCCAAGATTTAACAATTGCTAACATATCCAGTGATGAGCGAAGCGAGCTTTGGATCCTAGATCACTGCACTCAAAACTTCAGTTTAAAGGGAGTCTGTCACCTCATTTTCACCTATATAGCAGTGCCCCACAGAAGATTGCAGACATATCCCAGACATACCTGTGTGCACTGTGTGTCTGTATTACATGTCCCATCCCAGACATACCTGTGTGCACTGTGTGTGTATTACATGTCACATCCCAGACATACCTGTGTGCACTGTGTGTCTGTATTACATGTCACATCCCAGACATACCTGTGTGCACTGTGTGTGTATTACATGTCACATCCCAGACATACCTGTGTGCACTGTGTGTGTATTACATGTCCCATCCCAGACATACCTGTGTGCACTGTGTGTCTGTATTACATGTCACATCCCAGACATACCTGTGTGCACTGTGTGTCTGTATTACATGTCACATCCCAGACATACCTGTGTGCACTGTGTGTCTGTATTACATGTCACATCTCAGACATATCTGTGTGCACTGTGTGTCTGTATTAACATGTTACATCCCAGACATACCTGTGTGCGCTGTGTGTCTGTATTACATGTCACATCCCAGACATACCTGTGTGCACTGTGTGTGTATTACATGTCACATCCCAGATATACCTATGTGCACTGTGTCTGTATTACATGTCACATCCCAGACATACCTGTGTGCACTGTGTGTATTACATGTCACATCCCAGACATACCTGTGTGCACTGTGTGTCTGTATTACATGTCACATCCCAGACATACCTGTGTGCACTGTGTGTGTATTACATGTCACACTCCCAGACATACCTGTGTGCACTGTGTGTATTACATGTCACATCCCAGACATACCTGTGTGCACTGTGTGTATTACATGTCACATCCCAGACATACCTGTGTGCACTGTGTGTGTGTATTACATGTCACATCCCAGACATACCTGTGTGCACTGTGTGTCTGTATTACATGTCCATTCCCAGACATACCTGTGTGCACTGTGTGTCTGTATACATGTCACATTCCAGACATACCTGTGTGCTGTGTGTGTCTGTATTACATGTCACATCCCAGACATACTGTGTGCACTGTGTGTCTGTATTACATGTCACATTCCAGACATACCTGTGTGCACTGTGTGTCTGTATACATGTCACATCCCAGACATACCTGTGTGCACTGTGTGTTCTGTATTACATGTCACATCCCAGACATACCTGTGTGCACTGTGTGTGATGTCACATCCCAGACATACCTGTGTGCACTGTGTGTCTGTATTACATGTCACATCCCAGGACATACCTGTGTGCACTGTGTGTGTATTACATGTCACATCCCAGACATACCTGTGTGCACTGTGTCTGTATTACATGTCACATCCAGACATACCTGTGTGCACTGTGTGTCTGTATTACATTGTCACATCCAGACATAACCTGTGTGCACTGTGTGTCTGTATTACATGTCACATCCCAGACATATCTGTGATGCACTGTGTGTCTGTATTACATGTCACATCCCAGACATACCTGTGTGCACTGTCTGTATTACATGTCACATCCCAGACATACCTGTGTGCACTGTGTTGTATTACATGTCACATCCCAGACATTACCTGTGTGCACTGTGTGTTTGTATTACATGTCACATCCCAGACATACCTGTGTGCACTGTGTGTCTGTATTACATGTCACATCCCAGACATACCTGTGTGCACTGTGTGTCTGTATTACATGTCACATTCCAGACATACCTGTGTGCACTGTGTGTCTGTATTACATGTCACATTCCCAGACATATCTGTGTGCACTGTGTCTGTATTACATGTCACATCCCAGACATACCTGTGTGCACTGTGTGTCTGTATTACATGTCACATTCCCAGACATACCTGTGTGCACTGTGTGTCTGTATTACATGTCACATCCCAGACATACCTGTGTGCACTGTGTGTGTGTATTACATGTCACATCCCAGACATACCTGTGTGCACTGTGTGTCTGTATTACATGTCACATCCCAGACATACCTGTGTGTACTGTGTGTCTGTATTACATGTCACATACCAGACATACCTGTGTGTACTGTGTGTGTGTATTACATGTCACATCCCAGACATACCTGTGTGCACTGTGTGTCTGTATTACATGTCACATCCCAGACATACCTGTGTGCACTGTGTGTCTGTATTACATGTCACATCCCAGACATACCTGTGTGCACTGTGGTGTCTGTATTATATGTCATATCCCAGACATACCTGTCTGCACTGTGTGTCTGTATTACATGTCACATCCCAGACATATCTGTGTGCACCGTGTGTCTGTATTACATGTCACATCCCAGACATACCTGTGTGCACTGTGTGTCTGTATTACATGTCACATCCCAGACATATCTGTGTGCACTGTGTTTCTGTATTACATGTCACATCCCAGACATACCTGTATGCACTGTGTCTGTATTACATGTCACATCCCAGACATACCTGTGTGCACTGTGTCTGTATTACATGTCACATCCCAGACATACCTGTGTGCACTGTGTGTCTGTATTACATGTCACATCCCAGACATACCTGTGTGCACTGTGTGTCTGTATTACATGTCACATTCCAGACATACCTGTGTGCACTGTGTGTCTGTATTACATGTCACATCCCAGACATACCTGTGTGCACTGTGTGTCTGTATTACATGTCACATCCCCAGAACATACCTGTGTGCACTGTGTGTCTGTATTACATGTCACATTCCAGACATACCTGTGTGCACTGTGTGTCTGTATTATATGTCACATCCCAGACATACCTGTGTGCACTGTGTGTATGTATTACATGTCACATCCCAGACATACCTGTGTGCACTGTGTGTCTGTATTACATGTCACATCCCAGACATACCTGTGTGCACTGTGTGTGTGTGTGTATTACATGTCACATCCCAGACATACCTGTGTGCACTGTGTGTCTGTATTACATGTCACATCCCAGACATACCTGTGTGCACTGTGTGTGTGTGTATATTACATGTCACATCCCAGACATACCTGTGTGCACTGTGTGTCTGTATTACATGTCACATCCCAGACATACCTGTGTGCACTGTGTGTCTGTATTGCATGTCACATCCCAGTGCACACAGGTATGTCTGCGATGTGTATGCAATCTTCTGTAGGGCACAGCTGTTAGTTATATAGGTGAAAATGAGGTGACAGACTCCCTTTAATGCTGTACGAAAATCCGTCTCCATACAGCATTAAAATGTATGGCCTCCGACGAGGTGAAGCCAGTTATTCCCGAAGCCTTGCAAGATTTCCGTGAATAACTTCAGTATTTGACTTTTAAACTGGAAAACCATTTTGAAACTTGGATCTGTACTTCGGAACCGAAGCTGAGTTCGGACCCAAGTTTTAAAATGGTTTTCAAGTTTAAAAATCAACTACCGCAGTTATTCACCAAAATCTTGCGAGACTTCGGGAATAACTGACTTCGCCTCGTCGGAGGCCATACATTTTTATACTGTGTGGAGACGGATCTCGATACAGAATTAAACTGAAGTCTTGAGCGAAACGACTTCGGATCTTCACTCATACCTAGGCATATCCTTAGGATAGGCTGTCAATTTCAGATCGGGGGGTCCAACACCCAGCACTTCTGCTGAACAGCTGTTTGTGAGTAACTATGGGCAGAAATAGGGAACAGCCCCATCCATTAAGTAGTGCACAGAGCTGGTTACTGCACCTACTCTATTCACTTCATTGGGTGCAGAGCTGCAGTAACCGGCTCTGTCAATCTGATATTGATGACCTATTCTATGGATAGGTCATCAATTGTTAAAACCTAAAGAACCTTTTAGATACTGATGACCTATCCTCCCAGTAAGAGAGATAGAAAGCCCTCTTGAAGTAGAAGGAAGCAAGCCTTTTAGGAGTTAAAAAGAATAATAATTCCACTCATCCACTTGCACGCGCATAGGCAGTCGCTCCTCTCTTGATGCTGAAGGACCTGCACTCAAACATGATGACGTCATCATGCAGGTCCTTCAGCATCAATAAAGAAGCGACTGCATCTGCACATGCAAGTGGATGAGGTAAGTAATTTAGTTTTTTTCTTAAAAAAAAAAAGTACATTATACAGAATTATTGTTGCAGTTTAGACGGCATGATCTGTTGCTGGCAAACGATGGTTTAGGTGACCGTATGAAGGATCCAGCTACCCAATGAACAAGCTTTTTGCTCGTTCATTGGGTAATCGGCGGCACCTTTACAAAGGCAGATTATTGTCCCGTTCTGACCTGCCTTCGTCTGACAGGATCTCACAGCATTATGTCAGCATAATTCAGTAAATACAGGTCATGCAGAGACACACAGCATTATAAATCAGTATAATGCCGTGTGAGCCTGTGAAATGAACATTGTCCATAACGGGGAATCACACTTGCACATGGAGCCTTGATTCCCGCACTGCACATGCTCGTCTGAAACTAGCGGACATGGATAGGACAGGACAGTTCTATAGAGGGCAGGACATTGCGGAACACACACAGCCGATATCCGTGTTTTGTGGAGCCATAATCTGTAGACTGTAAAAACTGAAACGGTTGCATGATGAGCCCTTAGAGTCCTGAAATTTACTGAATTAGGCCTTATGCACACGACCATGCCGTTTTGTGGTCCACAAATTGTGGATCTACAAAACACAGATGCTGGCCGTGTGCGCTCCGCATTTTAGATCTGGCCCTCAATAGAGCAGTCCTATCCTTTCCTTGATACGGACAAGAATAGGACATGTTCTATTTTTTTGGCGGAGTCGGGGATGTGGACAGCAGATGGAGTCACCATATAGCTGCTTGATTTTTGGGCTAGAGAGAGAGCTGCCCATAAGAATAAGTCGCCACCAGAGGAACAGCTCCAGACACTGATAGACTGTTGGTTGCAAGTGGAAAGTTGCTATTTTGGTGAAAAGCCCTTTGACGGGAATGGAACAGGACCAAACTGGGAACGGAGGGCTGAGCGGACTGCCTGGTGAGGCGAGTGGTCAGTGAAGACTTGGATTTAGTTCCTGCGAGGAGATGAGCGCCACAAAGACACTCTGACGTGGTCACCACCAAGAAAGTTGGCCAAGGTTTGTGTTTCATTGTGCTGTATTAAAAAACTTGCACCTCTTCATTGGAACCATAAATCTTAAAGGAATATATACCGATCATCATATCAGATCGTTAAAGGGGTTATCCAACCTATAAAATGTCCCCCCATATGCCTTGGCCCCTCACAGTGAACATGCTTACCTGGCTCCCCACATCTCTGCTGCTTCTCCCCATGCATGGATTAAAACATCCGGTACCGGGGGGGAGGAGGGAGCAGCCAATGTCATTGACATTAGCTGCTCCCCCAGGACCGGGAACGAAGCAGGAGCGGCGCCAGGAGCGGGGACCTAGGTAAGTATATTCAATGTTAGGGCCCGGAATATGGGGGGAGCATTTGTAGGACTGGATAACCCTTTTAAGGGTTAGACCTAGAGGACCCTCACCTATCACAAGAACCAGATACCCCTGAAATAGCGATTAGTAGACATCTTTTCAAAATCCGCAGAGCAGGTCAATTTCTGCACCTAAGAAAAGGGCAAAACACACATGACGAGATGTTTCTGATCCCATACATTTTACTGGTACTGTATTACACGGTGTTTTTTCTATGAATAATCCGCACCGTGTATTGCAGTCACATAGGGCTGCAGATATCGATTATTTTAGTAATCAAGTATTTTTCTTTATAAAAACTCATCAGCTCCCCTCCGTGCCATCATCAGACCCCCATGCCAGCAGTCCTCAGCACCATCAGTTCTCTGTGCCCTCAGTCCTCTGTGCCATCAGTTCCCCCCAGTACCATCAGTCCTCTGTGCCCTCAGCTCCCCCCAGTGCCATCTGTCCTCTGTGCCCTCAGCTCCCCCCAGTGCCATCAGTCCTCTGTGCTATCAGCTCCCCCCAATGCCATCAGTCCTGTGCCATCAGTCCTCTGTGCCATCAGCCCTCCATGCCATCATCTCCCCCCCAATGCCATCAGTCCTCTTTGCTATCAGCTCCCCCAGTGCCATCAGTCCTCTGTGACATCAGATCCCCCCCAGTTCCATCAGTCCTCTGTGCCATCAACCCCCTCCCCCCATGCATCAGTCCTCTTTGCTATCAGCTCCCCCAGTGCCATCAGTCCTCTGTGCCATCAACCCCCTCCCCCCATGCCATCAGTCCTCTGTGCCCTCAGCTCCCCAGTGCCAGCATCTCCACTCCTAGCCATCAGTCCCAGTGAAATAGTTTAAGTGGTTATCCCATCTCAAACAATGGGGGCATATCGCTAGGATATTGAGAATGAAGCGGGGAGCTCTGTGCCTGGATGCACCATCACCAGGCGCAGCTCTCCGCTGCGCTCATAGAAATGAATGGGAGTGCACCGCGCAAGCGCGGCCACTGCTCCCATTCGTTTCTATGGAGCCGAGCCAGTGCTCGGCTATTTTCGGTGGCCCCATAGAAATTAATGGAGGGCAGATGTGCATGCGCAGTGCGCACTCCTTCTCTTTTTGGGGTCCATTCTCGATATAGGCGATATACCCCCATAGTCTCAGATGGGAATACACCTTTAACTTTCCTGCAGGGGCACCTACTCGCCAGAACCACAGCAAGTTAAAAAAAAACTCATCAGGAGAAAAACTGCAAGCAAAAACTTCTGAGGCGAGGTTCACACAGTTTTTTTAAGCGCAAATGGATAAACATGCAGG
Organism: Rhinella marina; assembly: GCA_900303285.1. Lineage (NCBI taxonomy): Eukaryota > Metazoa > Chordata > Amphibia > Anura > Bufonidae > Rhinella > Rhinella marina. The sequence goes on from ONZH01025172.1 coordinate 100,609, forward strand.
TTTAGAAACTGCGCTGTGGAAAAAAAGAAAGTGTCCTGTCCATTCTTGAAGCAGATTCTACACGGCATACACGTCCAAAAGTCCACTGAAAAAGGCTAGGAATGAAAATCCTTGCTGAAACTGAACCTAAGGGCTCAAGCCATGTCCGTTCCATTTTATTATTTTTTTTGCGGCCCATATGCCGCACCATTCACGTCAATGGGGCTGCAAAACAACGGAAATGCATTTCGTGTCCGTTCGGCCATTCTGCAAAAACTAGAACATGTCCTATTATTGTCTGTATTACGGACAAGGATAGGACTGTTCTGTTCCATAAAATTCGGACTGCACATGGCCGGTATACGTGTTTTGCAGATCCACCCCACAAAACAACAATGGTCATGTGCACGAGCACAAAAACAACGTTAAGAAACACGTCAAGGAAAAAAAACCCTTAAAGGGGTTGTCTCAGCAAATAACATTTATTATGTACAGAAAGTTAAAAGGTTATTCACATCTCAGACATTGGGGGCATGTCGCTAGGATATGTCTGCAATATCTGATTGATGGGGGTCCCAAAGTATGCTTAGAACGGAGCCGACAAAGTCCCAGAAGGTGCAACGCGCATGGGCGGCTGACCTCTACTCATTCCTATGGGAGTGCCGAAAATAACCGCGTACTGGCTCAGCTATTTCCGTCAGCCCCATAGAAGTGAATGGAGCGGTGGCCGCGCATGTGCTTCTCATTCATTACAATGGGACGTCCGAGAATAGCCACTAGGGATGCCATCTTTCCCAACGAAAAATACTAGCCAAGTTAAGCCACTACCCGAACGGGGTGTAGTTGTGGGGGTGTGACTTATCACAGGGTGTTAAGTCACTATGTCATAATGTGATTCCCAGTATTGATAATGCCCCCATTAGAGCCCCCCAGAATTAATAACGCCCCCATTAGTGTCCCTCAGTAATATTAATGCCCCCATAAGCCCCCCCATAAGTGCCCCCAGTAATATTAATGCCCCCATGCCCCCAAATGAATAGCCCCCCCCCCCCAGAATGAATAGTGCCCCCAGTAATAGTAGTATGCCCCCCCCCCATTAGTGCCCCCAGTGCCCCAGAATGAATAGTGCCCCAGTAATAGTGCCCCAGTAATTAATGCCCCCCCCCCAGAATAATAGTAATAGGCCCCCCCCCATTAGTGCCCCCCCCAGAATGTGCCCCAATAGTCCCCAGAATTAGTGCCCCCACCCCCAGTAATAGTGCCCCAGTAATGGCCCCCCCCCATTAGTGCCCCCCCCCAGAATGAATAGTGCCCCCAGTAATAGTGCCCCCAGTAATAGTAATGGCCCCATTAGTGCCCCCCAGAATTAATAGTGCCCCCAGTGCCCCCAGTAATATAGTAATGGCCCCATTAGTGCCCCCCAGAATGAATAGTGCCCCCAGTAATAGTAATGCCCCCAGTAATAGTAATGCCCCCATTAGTGCCCCCCAGAATTAATAGTGCCCCAGTAATAGAAATGCCCCCAGTAATAGTAATGGCCCCATTAGTGCCCCCCAGAATTAATAGTGCCCCCAGTAATATTAATGCCCCCATTAGTGCTCCCAGAATTAATAGTGCCCCCAGTAATAGTAATGCCCCCATTAGTGCCCCCCAGAATTAATAGTGCCCCAGTAATAGTAATGCCCCCATATATTAATAATGCTCCCTTCACTGCTTGTGTAAAAAAACAAAAAAAAACAAGTCGCCTCCTCCATTTGATCGCACCGTGGTGAACACTTGCTTATGACTGGACGCTCAGGACAGGACCTGTTCTCCAACGTGATGACGTCACGCAGGTCCTGCTGCTTCCTGTCAATGCTGTGAAACGTCATCACGCTGGAGCACAGGTCCTGACCCCGGCACCATCAACCGGATGAGGTGAGTTTTTTTTTCCTTATCACAAGTGGGGGAGGTGGTTGCGATGAGTTAGAGGCTGTACTAATGAGCGCTCCACAACGGACGCGCTCATTATTGCCGATTGAAAAAGATTACCGGCAGCGACCAGTAGACTAAAATACCAACTGGGTGGCAACGCTAGCGCCACACATGCTCCTGCGATTTGTGGGCTCCGTTCTAAAGATAGGTGTGGACCCCAGAGGTGGGACCCGCATCTATCAGCCATTGGGGGCATTAGCAAGGTCTGAGATGACAACCCCTTTAAAGGGGTGTTCCCATCTCAGACAATGGAAGCATATTGCTAGGATAGGTGCAGGTCCCACCTCTACACTGAGAACGGAGCCCCGAAAGTTATGGAAGGTGCACTGCGTATGCGCAGCTGCCCACCATTCATTTCTTTGGCGCTGGCTCAGCTATTTCAGTCAGCCCCATAGAAATGAATGGGAGCGGTGTCTGTGCAAGCGCGGCGCGCTCCCATTCACGTCTGAGGGGGGAGCTTGGTGGCGGGCACACCCTGGAAAACCCTGGCTCTTCCAGTCACCACCTTCCCTGCTCCGTTCTCGATATAGGTGCAGGTCCCTGCGGTGTGATATGCCATAGCTATGACGGCTCTCAATACCCGAAAATAGAAACGCTAACGTGAAAGTAGCATTACTAATGTATTGTGATTTTCCATATTGCCTCCTTCACTGCCTGGATTCATTTTTCACAATATACACTGCTTGTTTCCAGGTGTAATGATAAATTCCATTTGCTGAAGTGAAACCACCCCTTTAAGGCTGCTGGGCGTTCTTCATGCGACTTTCCCCCCTGCAGTGTTATAAGTCCTAGCTGCTGTCTATAAGACGTGCTTTATATCGCTTCTTCCCTCTATTACACCTCATATCACTGCCTGTGTGAACCGCACTGAGGAAAGGTGAGGAGACCCGGGCGGCGGTGACTCCAGGAGGAGGAGGATCCTGGAGGAATGTCACTTCCTGCGCCGCGCGGCTGCCAATCCACAGTGTGCACATTCTCCTGGGTCTCCTAGGAGTCGCACTACTCCAGCTCATTGCTGAGGAGGCTGAGGGAGGAACGGACCTGTTCTCTGAGCGTCATTCAGCAGCTGTACACACCGGGGGAGAGAGCTGCGGCATAATAACTGTATCATAACTAGTGCTCTGCACACAGCCAAAGCGGCGGAGTGAGGTGCGGAGCGGGCACTGCGGTATCTGTGCCGGGGATTCCTATAGCAACAAGTGGGAGAGCGGCAGAAGTTCCTGTGGTGTCACCGCGCAGCCTTACCGGGGAAAGTCATGAGGACTATGTGGATACTACTCAGCTTCGCCTCGCTGGCCCTGGTGTCGGGGGAGACGGTAGGTGGCAGCTGCTTTTTATGGGATTTTCTTGGCTCCGGTATTTTACAGTGACATTGGTGGGGCTGCACCCTGGGCATGCTGGGAGTTGTAGTTTCCCACAGGTTGCAGTTGTGTAGCTGTGATTAGACAAAAAGTTTTCTGCAACTTTTTTTTTGTTTTCTCTGCGGTTGGTAACAATTGTGTTCAGGGTCAGGACAGGATGGTGTTTTTATTTTTTTAAGCTTTTTTTTTTTTAGGTTGGTGTCCCTTTAAGACCGGGGAGTGCATGGTGTAAATGGGATTGTTAGGAAAGAAAAAGTTTTTTTAAAAAATGTGGGCGATCCCTTACCCTGATGGGTCACAGGGGTTTAATTGGATTATTTGGGACCGTATATCAGTCTCGATCGTTTTGGGGTCTTTGATAGGATTTTGCTTGGTCGAATCTGAGTGTTTTGACACCAGGGATTCATGTTTTGGCAGCTGATCGATTTTGGGATCCCACTGCTGGGTTTTCTAACCTTGCATCTAATCATTTTGGGATCGATGATCTGGGATCTAATGATCATTTTGACAGTAGGATTTAACATATTGCATCTGATCAGCTTGGGATCTTATTTATTTAGTGTATATATAATATTATTTTTGCCATGTGATCATTCTGGAATCATTTACCTGGGATGTAATTGATCACTTCTACACTGTCACATCTGATCGGCTTGGGATCGAGTTGACTGATTGATTTATTTTTTATTTTTTTTTACTTTCACATTATCACATCTGATCAGCCTGGGGACGTCTTCTTGGGATCAGTTATCCGGGATCTAATTGATCACTTACACTGTCGCATCTGATCGGCTTGGGATCTTTTTTTTTTTTTTGTGTATGTCTCATTGCTTTGGGATCGAGTTAACTGATCACTTTCACATTGTCACATCTGATCAGCCTGGGACCTTCTTCTTGGGATCATTTCTCTGGGATCTAATTGATCACTTTTACACTATCACATGTGATAAGCTTGGGACCTTATGACTATTTTATTTTTTTTTTATTTTTATTTTTTTTTGCTTCTAATCGTGATCTAATCACTTTTTGGGATCCTACGGTAGAATGTCGCTGATCATTAAACGTCACAATCGTCGTCGGGGTGAAAATCGTTACGTCAGTGACCAACGCCGCCGGCCAGTGAAAGTGATTACTCCGCGTCAGGGGGGGTCAATAGCTGTAATTAGGCTAATTCAGGTCTCGTTACTAAACACAGACTTGTCCAAAAAGGCTAACGATCCATAAGCTCGTCTACTGGTCCGCGGAGCACTAACGGACTGTGGGACCCTGCGATTCTCCCATCGTTTTATCCCCCCCCCCCCATGCTATGTTATAACAATATAAAGTTCACACTGGAACACTGTGTGGAGCCGAGACCCCCAGTGGTCCCTGGGTCTCCTGGTCTACAGCCTGTACCATTGGAATAGGACCCCCGTCATGTCCTCATGCGTTTAACGGTGCTACGATCAGAACGTTGGGGGGCACTTGGTGTCATTCGAGTAGGGGGGGGCCACTAAAGACCTGTTTACGTGGATTATTCATCCAGTGTGAACAGTAGGTATAATAGGCTGTGTACATAGTTCTTTATCATAGTAGGGTTATATGGTGGGGGGCTTATATAGTAGGGAGGACCACAAATCTCCGTAATCCGTATAGCGGCGGGGGGAGGCATTGCTCTCCGAAATGAAATGCAGAAATTACACTAGGATGTAAACATTGCAGATTCGGATCCTGTACTCACGTGTTTCATGACGGCGGTGGAGTGGGGGGGGGGGGTGGCACTTTCAGAGTTGCTAAAGTTTTGGTAACTTATTAATTGACGCCCCCCCAGTGCCTCAGATGTGTTTATGATATCCAGCGCCCCTCCTCCACTTCCTGCTGGAGCTTCATCCTCGCCAGACTCCCCCCTTTTGTTGACAGAGCCTGCAGACCGGGGGCACTCTGAGACTTGTTGGGAGAGTCCAGTCTATAGTGTGGAGGGGGGGGGGATGTGCTACAGTGTGCCGTGCTGGTAATGTTTTGGGTGGGTTTTTCCTGCAGGTTTGATCACGTCTGGTATAGTCAGTGCTTACCGGAGGAATGTATACTTTTATTTTATATTTTTTTTGTTAGATTTTTTTTTTTTGCTGTTTTTAGTGACCCTCATTCAAGACTCCGGAGCGGTTGGGAAAATTCCCTTCCGACTGACATAAATCTCTGTGGAATTATTATTTTATTTCTGAACCCAAGGGTTTATAGGAAAGAAAAACAGGGATTTCACATGAATGTTGATGGTAGGGTCCTGCCCCGGAGTGCAGACTGTCTAGACTGCCGAGCGCTCGTGAAACGCGCCAAACTCCGCTCCTTCATTTTCCAGCTGTAATACTGAAGAAATCCGATGTGCGGGTCGTGCTGGATCCTGAATGTGTCTCCTCTGCCGTGTGGAGGGGTTGTTTGTATGGTGCCTACATATTCTGCAGCGGTGTGCACAGATTGCGGCTGATTACACTGATTTTACATTTTTAGGGTTTTTTATGCATTTTTATTTTTTATTTTTTGCTAGATGTGGATAACGGATGTGTGAATCAATGTGTCACCAACCAGAGTTATTCCCGTGCCGCTTGATTGGCGAGGCGGGACGTCTAGCGCCTGCGCTGCTGCTCCGATTAGTGGCGCAAGCACAGAGGCTCTGCTTCCACTGTACATGTGCTGCTACACCTCCAGACAGCGGTGCTTGAACCGTCGCTGCTCCGGAAGCAGAGCCTCCACTACTCGGCGCAGGCCCAGGGTTGTCAGGGCCGGAGACGAGATGTCAGGCCCTTTCAATCAAGCAGCAGCGAGAGATTTATCATCAGCGGACAAATCAGATTAGACAAATCGATTCGCTCATCCCTATTGTGGATGATAAAGGCAGAGTAAGTCTTAAAGGGGTTGTCTCCCTTCAGCAAAAGGCATTTATCATGTAGAGAAAGTTAATACAAGACACTTACTAATGTATTGTGATTCTCCATATTGCTTCCTTTGCTGGCTGGATTCATTTTTCCATCACATTATACACTGCTCGTTTCCATGGTTACGGCCACCCTGCAATCCAGCAGCAGTGGTCGTGCCTGTACACTATAGGAAAAAGCACCAGCCTATGTGCACTCCCATGGTCCCGGCCACCAGAGAGGCAGGCACTTTTTCCTACAGTGTGCAAGCACGACCACCACTGCTGATGGACTGCAGGGTGGTTGTAACCATGGAAACGAGCAGTGTATAATGTGATGGAAAAATGAATCCAGCCAGCAAAGGAGAAAATATGGACAATCACCATACATTAGTCAGTGCCTTGTATTAACTTTCTCTACGTGATAAAGAACTTCTACGTGATGGCTCTGTCGGTTCAAGTGATTACTACTAGAAGTGAATGGTGACGCCATACTTGTAATTACACCTGCTCACCACTGCAATTGTAAACAGAGCAGAGCGCTGCCTTCCCTTCAAACAGCTGATCAGCGGGGGGGGCTGGGTGCCGGACCCCCACCAATCTGATATCTATGACCTATCCTGAGAATAGATGATCAATAATAAAAAAACGGACAACACCTTTTTTTTTTTTTTTTTCCAACTCGAAAACTGCATCCGAAACCTGAAGGTGTAAACCCAGCCCAATGACCAATGTGATCAGAAGGGAATTAATCAGAATGTGGGGGAGGGAAACACATTGAAACATAAGGGGGATATCTCCATCAGATCTGTGGGGTATGCTATAAATGTCTGATGAAGGTCCCACCTCTGGACCTGCAGAACGGTGTTCCCCGTGTACGTCCAGGCGGCTGTGATTGAATGCAGAGGTGGTCGTTATGATGGAGACAGCCAGGCGTCTGCTAATACATTATGGCTGTTTCCATAAATGAATGGGGGAGGTCTTCCGTTTTCGGCGTAGGTCCCGCATCAATCGGACATTTACGGCATACGCTATGGATACCACTTTAATACAGCTGTCACTTCGGTTTGTTTTTGAACCTATTACACCAGTGCTAAACCCAGAGCCGGAGAAGAAACGGTCCGTGACTGATTCTTAAAGGGGTCTTCCGGATGCATAATACTGATGATCAATCCTCAGGATAGGTTATCGCTATCAGATCAGCGGGAGTCCGACACCCAGGACCCCCACCAATCAGCTGTTTGAGGAGGAAAGAAAGCCAAGGCTGACCTTCGATTTGTAGCTTGGATGCCGCAGATCCCACCGTGGCTTAGCCTTGCTCAATGGGGCTAATCCGCGTGCGGCTCCACTGGATGTGGTTTGGAAAAAAATTGAAAAAAATCCTGGCCTGTAAGAAGAGCGGTGTGGATTCACACTGATAACAATGGGAGGCGGAATATGCACCGAAATCTATGAAGAAAAAAGCAGTGTGAACTGTCCATTACTGGCCGTGCCATTTTAGATTTCGTTCAGTCGAGTGTTTTGCAGTAAAAATGACGGAGTATAGAGTTTATCATAACATATCGTAACCAGCTTTATCATAACTGGTTCATAGCAACCAATCAGATTCCACCTTTCATTTCCCAAAGGAGCTATGAAAAATGAAAGGTGAAATCTGATTGGTTGCTATGGGCAACTAGGCCCATTCTGCTTTACACCAATTTTAATAAATCTTTCTCCATGTTTTCTTCTGCTGTCCGGCCTAGGAACAAATCAATTTTATAAAAAAAAATATATATATATATATATATATATATATATATATATATATATATATATAGGAGGAGGGGCTTAAGAAGAGAAAAAATGCCCCGTGTGTTGACCGTGGCTCATGTGACCGAGATCTACGGTATTGTAATCACATGACATTAGATCCACGGTCATTCTGACACTGACAGCATCATAAATCACTATGAACATGTAGGTTCAGGTCACAAGTCGCTTTCAGTCCGAGGGATGTGGTCGACACACGGACTGTTTTTCCCCTAATACCGACCTTATTTTATGCCATTGCCTTCTACTTGCCCAAATTTTTAGGATCTCTAAAAACTTTCTCTTAGGCCTCATGCACACGACTGTGACAGGTTTGTGCCCGTATTGCGGCTCCTCAATATAGGTGCATGAGGCCTAAGGATGTGTTTTTGCTCATGGGATGATTTTTTATTTTTTTTTTTTCTGTGTTTGCTTGCATAATTGTGACAGTGAATTGAAAAGGGACCGTACTGTGGGAATACACCCCAAGGGAACCACGCATGCAGCCAAAGCCAGAAGTGGATTAAATGGGAAGAAGTATAAGGGCTCGTTCACATGTCACGGATTTGCTGCAGATTTTCCATTCGGATTTGCCAATCGAAATTTTGCAGTGGATTCCAGTAACACTTGGTGGGAGAGATTTACCAGACTGACGTATAGTAGAACTGGCTTAGTTGCCCATAGCAGCCAATCAGATTCCTCCTTTCATATTCCACAGCTCCTTTGGAAATTGAAAGGTGGAATCTCATTGGTTGCTATGGGCAACTAAGCCAGTTTTACTTTACACCAGTTTTGAGAAATCTCCCTCAGTATGTCAGTTTTTGTTGCAGAGTTGTCAGAGATTTTGTTTTGTGTATTTTATCCATTAGCTTTCTGCAGCCCTGCAATTCAGATGGAAAATCTGCAGCAAATTAAAAAATCTACATCATTTTCCACATCGAATCTTAAGCAATTTGCACGATTTGATTCGGATTTTCCTGGAAGAACTGCAGATTTTGATGTGGCGAAAATCTTCAATAAATCCATTACAAGTTCTTGCTCTTGGATTCCATATTGCCCACATGCGCTGATCTGTTTCTTCTCAGCATCTATTGAGGCACTTAGGCAAAAACTGACGTAGAAACACTGCCCGCGACACCTTGTTTGTGACTGTTTTATGCCTGAAAGTAGCGCAGGGAGACAATGAATCTCCCCTTAGTAGAACTTTTGATCAAAGTTCGTAAGCCCACCCACCACATCAAGGTGACCTTTCTTATGAGAGGGTCCCTACTCTGACTTGTCCCAGAGCCACATGGCTATCACCCCTGCAACACCAGCACCTGTAGGTGACGAGACCCAGCAGCCCCACAACACCCTGCTATACGGGACCCACTCATAAGAGGCTACCGTGACGTTGTGGGTGGGCCAATGCATTTTGATCAAAACGTCTACTGAGTTCCTCAATGATGCTGAGAAGCTATAGATCAGGGGACAGCAACCTTCGGCACTCCAGCTGTTGTGAAACTACAATTCCCAGCATGCTCCGTTCACTTTTATGAGACTTCTGAGAAGAGTAGATGAAGTATTCATGCTGGGAGTTGTAGTTTAACAACAGCTGGAGTGCCAGAGGTTGCCTACTCGTGTTATAGATCAATGCATGACATGTGGATGTCAAATTTTTTTTTTCTACAGGTTGGTAGATCAATGGCACAAAAACTGCATGTGTGATTTTAGCCTTAGGCCTGATTCAGACAGCCGTATTAAAGATCGTCCATGTTGCTACCGCAACACAAGGTGCATTTTTAATACAGCAGCGAGGACCATATATCGGTGTAGGGACCCAGGATCCATGTTTGCAGACAATATCTGATATTTGGTGGTTGGATAAAAGCAGATTACTGATTTTTATATATTTTTTTTATAGTTGATGTGCAGTGACTGGTGTCTTTCTATGCTTAGGGCAGTTAAATCCGGTAGTCCATTCTGTCTACTGGAGTTACCGTATCACTGGCGGACGGGCACCGCCAGATCCCCGTTTACTATAGTAGGATCCGGTGTGTTTTCAGTATAAATGCCGGCATTTTGCTGGAAAAAGGCCGCTCCATGCATTTATGCTGGATCCCATTATAGTTATTGGAGATCTGGCGGCTATGCTGGATATGGTAACTCCAATAGTCTGCTCCTCTGCTGGAACAGACAACCAGATTTATCTGTCGCAGATGTGAGCGTAGCCTTAAAGGGGCTGTCCCATGAAAAATATTCTACAGTTTTTAAACCAGCACCGGGATCTGAATACTTTTGCTATTGCATGTAATTAAAAATTTAGTATAGCCCCAGAGCTATTCAATAAAATGTATCGGTATAGCGCCACCTGCTGTTTGTTGCTTTCTTATTTCTTTGACCTGCTCACTGAGAAGGCCGCACATGCTCAGTTTCATCCTTCAACTGCCTCCTGAGCTGTGATAGGGAGAGCTAAGACACGCCTCCTGAGCTGCAGCAGAAAAGACACTCCCCTATGCTGTGATAGGGAGAGCTGAGACACGCCTCCTGAGCTGTGATAGGGAGAGCTGAGACACGCCTCCTGAGCTGTGATAGGGAGAGCTGAGACACGCCTCCTGAGCTGCAGCAGAAAAGACATTCTTCTTCAGCTGCCAGCTTGATATAAATCTAGCAGAGCAATGAATGTGGGGATCTCTGGATCCATGTGAGGTACAGGGCTGGTTCTAGCTTAGTTAGAAAGAGGTTGTCATGGGATAACCCTTTTAAAGCAGTAATTCGGCTTAACATTTTTAGACGTTTTGTAAGGCCAGTTTCACACAAGTGCTAGGCAACCTGCAGGGTACAGCCTGTCGGATCTCGCCGGAAGCTTGAACGTCTCCGTCTGGCCCATTTAACTATAATGGGGACTGGCAGAGATCCGGCCGCAACCCGGCATGCAGCGGTTTTCTTCCAGCTGATTCTCGGCATATTCGCCAGATTGCAGCTGGATCTCCACCGGTCACCATTATAGTTGATGGGGCCAGATGGAGACATTCAAGCTTCTGTGCCAGAATGCCTAGGGATCCGGCAGGCTGTTCCAACATCCCTAGCGCTAGTGTGAAACTAGCCTAACTTTCTTGTTTTGTTTTTTTTTTTTTTTTGTTTTTATGCCAAGATGGACCTCCCAGAGAAAGGGTCTCACTACTGCCACCTACTGGAAGTGGCTCCCCATGAGTCCATCTTGGAACATGTCAATGGAAAATAATCAAGCCATAAATCCATCTGCAGACTGTGGAGCATTGACTCATAAAGAGCCCCTTCCAATAGGTGGCAGTAGCAAGACGGGTCTTTATTTCCCATGGTGCATTGCCTCCCAGTCTCCGCACACAGCCGATCATCTCCATGACACCGTATTCCTGTAATAATAGAAAGCAAGAAGTGATAACAATCTCTGCATTCCGGAGTATGGCGGGGGAGGGGCGCCCCTGTTCTGTCCAAGGGCAGAGAATTTTTTTTTTTTTTTTAAGTTCTGGATGCAATTGAGGGAAAATGAGACCCCTGAACAAAAACATCTGCTCTTCAGACCCCGATGGCTTAACCTCCTGTTGTATCTCAGGTGTGCGGAGGCCTGTGGGATCACTTGTGGTTACTTACCTTATCTGATTGCAAGGGTCCTTCACTTTTCCGTTTTTCGCTGACACGTGCTGTCCGCATTTTCCGCGGACAGCACATGTACCCATTGATTTTAATGGGTCAGTTCACACGTCAGCACTTACTGAGTGTGGGTCAGTGAGAAAATCACGGAAACTTGCATTACTTTGGTCCGTTACTTTTTTGCGGGGCCGTGGAACGGTGTGCTGTCCACATCTTTTGCGGCCCCATTGAAATTAATGGGTCCGCACCCGTTCTGCAAAATTTCGAAACGGATGCGGACCCATTCATACGGTCATCTGAATGAGTCCTTACTCGTTTGTAAGTATCATCACCTGAGACTTTAAGATGACCTGTCTCCTCTCCTGATGTGTCTGTCCTAGTAAATAATTGTATTCCGCGTGTATTCTGATGGCTCTGTGTTATGACGTCCCTCTGTTATTCCTGCTAGAAGTTTATAAATAAGGCCTCGTTCACATCTCCGTTAGGAGATCCAGATCCCCCTACTTCACCGTTGGGTTCCCATTTACCACAATGAGGTCCAGTGGTAATCTGGCCACTTTCCAGGATAAATGCTGGGTTTCAGGTGAACAGAAACCATTGCATGCAACGTTTTTTTTTTTTTTTTTTTTTGTCTGGTCGACATTTGCGTTGGATCCGGCAGCTGGATCTCCTTAAAGGGGTATTCTCATCTTAGACAATGGGGGCATATCGCTAGGATATGCCCCCATTGTCTTATAGGTGTGGGACCTGCACCTATATTGAGAACAAATCCCTCAAACTGAAGGAGAGCGCACTGCGCATGCGCAGCCGCCCTCCGTTCATTTCTATTGGGTCGGCGAAAATAGACGAGCGCTGGCTCGGCTTTTTCCGTCGGCTACATAGAAATGAATAGGAGCAGTGGCCGCGCATGAGTGGTGCTGCACCTGGTGGTGGCCGGATCCTGGGAAACCTGGGGTCCTCCAGGCACAGAGCTCCCCACTCTGAATATAGGTGAATGAATATATAGGTATGAATATAGGTGCGGGACCCAAACCTATAAGACAATGGGGGCATATCTTAGTGATATGCCCCCATTGTCTAAGATGAGAATACCCCTTTGGACCTTTGAGATGATCCTGCCTGTGTCAGATTGTGCAAGAACACCCCCAACTGGTAACGCCCAGATGGACCTCAATCTATTCATTTGGACAGCAGCCGTAGTTCAATAGTTAAAATCAATCTGTCGTGCTACCAAAAAATCGCAGTGTAGCCCAGGCCTTATTCATAAACTTCTGGCAGGGAGAACAGAAGAAGGCCACAGCATAGACCAGGGATGGCCTACCTGCGGCCCTCCAGCTGTTGCAAAACTACAACTCCCAGCATGCCCAGGCTGCCTACAGCTATCAGCCTACAGCAGGGCACGGTGGGAGTTGTAGTTTTACAACGGCTGAAGCCGCAGGTAGGCCATCCCTGGCATAAGACTAGATGGGGGAATGCATGCAGTTCCTAAAACGGACATGTCAGGAGACGTTTCCTCTTTAAGGGTACGGATCTGTAGACTTTAGAATTAGCGGCCCTCTTTACTTGACGTGGTTTTTGTTTGACTTGCAGGTTTTTTTCTTTCTGTCTTGTGGTTTTTGCTTTTTTTTACATGTTTAGTATTTCTGATGCCTGAGAAACAAAGCTGCCGTTATTAGGAGCGGCTCCGGCCTGTTAAATACAGGGCTTTGACATCTGTTCAGGGGCAGCTCAGCCGTCCAGGCCAGATTAGTGCAGCGGGTCCTCTCGGTCAGCATTGCCTCAGACAGTCTGCATTACCATCGGTCTAATGAAGCGGTGATCATAGAGATCAGCATTTAGCCTTGATGTACAGTGTAAATGTGATCACGCCTGCCTGGCCCTGTCGACTAAGTGGAGAGGACGCGGCAGTTATAGAAAGAGCAGAGGCTGTAGGTGTAATTGTAACGCCCCCGTTGCTCCTAGAGGCTCATTTGCATATATTAAAACATCATTTTTCTCAGCAATGCGGGCACATATGAACATGGGACCAACACAGATGTCTTCAGCTGCCAAGTGCACATGTAACAGGTCAGCCAGTGTCATAGGTACAAAACTGATTATAGAGGTGTGCGCAGGTAAGGGATAGAGAGAACTGTACAGCCACATAGTAACACAGTTCTCTCTATGATCAGGCAGCTACATCAGCATTCTGCCTGATCACTAAGGCGAGAGTTTAGGGAGGTAATCGGGGGATAAAAGGAACAGCAACAGCGCCTGCAGTTTTGTACTGCAGAACCACAATGAATTCTTGTATACAGATGTAGCAAGTTGTTTGCCCTAGTATTTTGCTCTGTTAGAGTGAATGCACACGATCAGGATTACGTGCGGATTTGCGTGCGGAAAATCCGGTCCGTAGGTCATGTACATTATATTCTATGACAATTTGAAATTCTCAATGCACACGATGCAGATTTTTTTAGTGCGGATTTTACAATCCGCAGCATGTCAATTTATTTTATTTTTCCTGTCCGGATTTCATGAGGATTTTCTCCATTCACTTGAAAAAAAAATCTGCATGCAAATCCGCACGCAAATCCACACCAATTGGTGCGGATTTACCGCACGAATTTCACTGAGAACACCTGCGGATTTCAGTGCGGATTGTCCGCAGATAAATCCTGATCGTGTGCATTTACCCTTAGGGTCCATTCACACAGTCCTTCCGGGTCCGCGTGCGGATTTGTTGCAAAAGATAGGACATGGGGCACGCGGCCGCTGTCTGTGTTTTGTGGATCTGCGTTTTGTGGTCTGCAAAATGGACACGGTAGTGTGAATGCACCCTTAGGCCTCATGCGCACGACTGTGTTCCAGCCGTGCCCGTGTTGTGGACCACAAATAGCGGTCTGCAATGTACAGGCACCGTCCGTGTGTCCGCCATCTGCTGGCGTGGACCCCATTCAGTGGAAAGGGTCCGCGTCAACAGATGGCGCATCTGACGGTCCGCACTGCAAAAATGTATTGTAGGTACTAGAATATATGGTGCAGTGGCACGGACAAGGATCCCACGGATGCACTCCATAGTGCTTCTGTGGGCTTCCGATCCGTGCCTCTGTTCCGCACTACATCTTCTGAATTGTGGACCCATTCTAGCAAAAGGGTTACATGCCTGGTGCCCGTATTTTGCGAACCTGCTGTTTACATGAGCCCTAAGAGAAACTTCTCTACGGCTGTAGGCTCATGGCACAAAGCTCTGCCATATGCATGAAGTCTATCAGTAAGGCCAGTTTCAAATGAGCGTATTCAGTCCTGGAAAAACGCGTAGTCTGCGCGGACTAAACGCCGGTCCTCTGAAATGAACTCACAGCATCGTGATGATTTATGATGCTGTAAATTGAAAAACCTTCTTCAGACATGCGAAAGGACATGCTTACCTGCTTCCCAGGACTGGCTCCCTTCTTCATCCCTCCATTTTCTTGCCACTGCAGAGGTAACTTGCTCTCTTTGCATCACATGATCATTTGTCATGACTCAAAGGGTGCACTGCAGCCAGTGATTGGCTGCAGCGGCGTCAAAACGGAAGTTTGCATCCTGGCGGATCAGTCTGCTGCGGGGAAGCAATTAGGATCTGACCAAGAGGGGGAGTTGGCAAAAGATGCACAACCCCTTAAAAAACAAAGTATTTTGGAAACTGACAAAAGGTCCTAGTGAGTACTGAAAGTATTTTTGCAGGTATTAGTGTCCGTGTCAGATTATTTGTCGCTCTGCCCCCAACAATTACTTTCATGTCGGCTTCACACGGCTTTTATCCCAGAGATTTACCCTATGATTACTCGTCATTCCAGTGCCCTGTTTTTGTCCTTTGCTGCTTCAAAGGTTTCCTGGTCGTCCAGATCTATGTGATCCAGATGTCGGTGATGTCACCGGGGAGGGGTGGCCCTACGGCTGAAGTCACACCATGAGCCCAGGCTCTTATTTTCTTAGGTGTCTGGCTGATGGGAGGTGGTAAATTCCAGCCATAAAGCAATGATGGATAGAAGGAAAATTCCTGCAGGCCATAGGGGCTGTGTGGGAGAAGCCGATGCCTCGGTGTAAAGCTCCCGTATATTTTGGCACTTTTCTCCCTCCCCACCCCCCATTAGTGAACAAAGTATTTTCTCCCATTCACTGCTTCCTTCCCTGGGGTCAGAAGATGAAATTGAGATGTTTGTTTTGTCTTGGGACAAGGGTGGTATAAGACTAAAAACAATTCACGTGCTTTCTTCCTGAAACGGCGCCACTCTTGTTCAGAGGATGCAGAAGGTATTGCAGCATAGTTGCAGTCGTTTCAAAAGTAGCCGTCCCCTCTCCTGACGTGTCCCCATGTAATAACAATTCTGGAGAATCTATTCTTAGGACTCTATGATGTGCCATTCCTTTATTATTCCTACTAAAAGTTAGTGAATGCATTACTAGCAGTTTACAATGAGGGTCTAAATGGGTGAATACGTTGGGGGGGTGTCTATGCACAGTCTGTCAGCACCGGTTGGATAATGTCAGACTGTGCAGGGACACGGCCACAACTGGTAACACCCTTTAGGGGTGGGCAACCTGCGGCAATCCCGCTGTTGTGTAACTACAATTCACAGGATGTTCCATTTGCCGGGTTTTTCGCACCCCAGATTTTAAAGTGGGAAAATAAGAAAAAATATTTTTCATTAGACCTCGTATCAGACCCCCCCAATAAATTTCAGCACATCACATCAGACCCCCATCAGACCTCAGATCAACCCACTGTGCCCCCATATCAGCCAACTGTGCCCCCATCAGACCTCAGATCAGCCCCATAGGAATAAAATAAAAAAACTCACCTCTCCTGTGCTGCGGCTTCGGCGCTCCTCTGTCTTCTCCTGCCGGCACTGCACTTTCCCTTGACTGCGAGAAGACAGCGGAGCGCAGCTGCAGTGCAGGAGGGTGAATATGTTTCCCCACTCCCGGCACATATTACATACTAGTGAGCATTTCCATAATGGAAGCGTTCACTAGTATTCACTTTATAAGACACACGCCCATTTTCACCCTACTTTTGGGGGGAAAAGTGCGTCTTATAAAGCGAAAAATACGGTACATTCTGTGGGAGTCCTGAGAAGAGCAGAGCAAGTATGCATGCTGGGGGTTGTGGGTTCATAACAGCTGGTTGCCCACCCCATATGGATCTTCATTGTCAACTGCTAGCAATTCATGTATAACTTCTAGCAGGAATAATAAAGGAATAACACAACATACAGACATAAGAATAGATTAACCAGAATTTTTATTACACGGGGAATACAAGTAGTTACTAAAACAGACATGTCAGGAGCAGTGACGGGTCCTCTTTAAAGGGGTTGTGTCATCCCAGACAACCCCTTTAATTACAGTACTGCTGAGCTCAGGTCGGTAATTTTTATCTCTGTACTCGCCCCCGTCCCCTCTGTTGACCGGGGGATGCATAGATTGGACTCCTCATAGACATTCTCTAGATAACATGTGCAAGAGTCCTCCCTGTGTATTGGACAGCATGTGAACGGGCGAGTATAGATCTGAAAATGACTGACCTCGACTCTTGTCTACTATTCAGATGCAGTACCGTGTGTAACCTATGGGCTAGGGTGGCGCTGTCTCTATAAGAACGCAGCCATGTTTTTCTAATCTTGCGCAACCTCTTTAAAGTCAGCTTTTCTAGTATGATCTTTATATTTTCATGGCACAGTTCTTCAGTTCTGTATTCAGAGCTGGATCTTCACTTTATAAGGCCTCATGCACACAACGGTAATTTTGGTCGACATCAGATTGGATGCGGACCCAGGCATTTCAGCGGGGCCATAAAAAATGCAGACAGCACACTGTGTGCTGTCTACATCCGTATTTCTCCAAAAAACTATAGAACATGTCCAGCTCTTGTCCGTTTTGCGGACAGGGATAGAAAATTTCCTTAGTTGTGGAAAACAAAATGGCGGCATGCACAAAGCAGGGATCCGTGCGGTACGGTCGTGTGTATGAGGTCGAAGCAGTTTGTTTTTGGGTTTTGTCCCTGAGGATAGGCCATCAATATTAAACTCCTAGAAAACCCCTTTAAAAGGCGGCGTTCCAAATACGCCAGCCCCTTTTAACCCTTTTGAGGATATCCTTGCATTCGTTTCAGGGCTCTGAAACGGCCGTTGACATTTTGGTGGTCCGCAAAACACGAATACCGGCCATGTGCATTCTGTATTTTGCGGAACAAAACAGCCGGCCCCTAATAGAACAGTCCTGTCCTTGTCGGTAATGCGGACAATAATAGGACATGTTCTAGTTTTTTACGGAACGGCCATATGGACACGGAAGGCACACAGAGTCATTTCCGTTTTTATATGGCCCCGTTGAAGTGAATGGTTCAGCATTCGGGCCGGAAAAAAAAAAAAAAACGGAATGGACACGGAAAAAGAAAAAAACCTTTGTGTACATGAGCCCTCAGTCTGCTATGGTGACTTCGTCTTCTATGAGGCACAAGTACTAAAGATAAGATGCAAGCTCCTTGGAGAAACGAGGTTGGGGGTCACCTACCTTCCTTCGCACGGTTGCAAAAAAATCTGCCTGGGTGGGATTTTTGTGACAGCTCACAATTTTTTTTATTATTTTTTTCCCCTCAAGGCTGGAGCTACCCGGCGATCTTGGCCGTGCCATAGATCGCTGTTCAGCAGTGCAGCGATAGAACCGAATGGGGGTCGCACTGCGATTTGCAGGTTGCCTCCACCAAGATCCAAAAGTTGTAAAAAAAAAAAATCCCGCGGTAAAGCCCCAGCCTTACTTCATGTGTGAAATCTCACACCTGACAGAGTAATAATGGTGTGGATTACCGGCAATGCCCTCTGCATCTCCCCACCCTCCGGCGGTCCATGCACGGTCAGCTTTGGTGGTGGTGGGGGAGGGAGGTGCATGGTATTGAACGTGACCCGCTGCACGGCCTCAGGTGAGACTGTCATTTGCATTTTAGCTGTAGTACCTTTAACTCTTTAACTCCTGAGCCAGTGACGCCTGGATAGAAGCTGAGGTGAAATAATGAGCAGCAGAAAACACAAGCCTATTATTGATTCATGGGGATGGTTTGATGATGTCATCCAGGGGCGTAGCTATAGGGGGTGCAGAGGTAGCAGTTGCTACCGGGCCCAGGAGCCTGAGGGGGGCCCAAAGACCCTTGTGCCGCATAAGAAGACACACAGAGCACTAAGGGAAGGGGGGCCCTAGCTGAACTCTTGTACCAGGGCCCATGAGCCTTTAGCTACGCCCCTGATGTCATCACTGACGGAGTTAGGGGGGTGGTGTGCAATTTGCCTCGTTTTGTAAGGCTGGAAATGAAAATTTGACTTTGCAACCAGTAAATAAATGTTTATTTCATCAAAAGAAAGAATATCAGTAATTAATGAAAGTTTTATTCCATGTAAAGGCAGTTATGGCGGCGTGGTCAGTGTTAGCGGAATCAGTATTAGGTCAGTTGCTTAATGTTTGCGGATGGGATGATCACAGTTGGTATTCATGTGCCGCCTCTGCTGGGATTCTCGCCTATACGCTGATTGGTATTCTTCATAGCTCAGGTTGCAGTCACTTTCTGCCGTTGCCCAGTTGGGGACCACTATTGTCAGGCTGCAGTTAGAGTCCATCGTTCTCCAGTTCTTACAGTTGCCAGTAGTCCTGGAGTCCTCCTTCTCTGTCTAGTTGTTAGAAATGTTAACTGGTGTCAATTGTAATTTCCATAGTGTTACTGGAGACGTAACTCTGGGGGCGAGGTTGCAACTGGACTCCAGATCCTAAAGGCCCCCATACACATTCTCGGATTATTGTCAGGCCAAAACCGAGTTTTCAGCAGTGGGCGGCTGACAATCTAATGTGTATGGGGAGCTCCTCACTCTCCCCTGACAGTAGTAGTATGAAGTTGGGGCTGAGGGGGATAGGGAGCCATGAATTTCAATGCCCGATCCTTTTATTCTCTCGGGGAATAAGCCACCGCCAGAGGCTCTCTCCTCTCTTAGGCTTCATTCACACGTCTGTATGTTTTAATCCGCATCTGTTCCGCAAATTTGCGGAACGGAAGGCAGAACCATTCATTTCAATGGCTCAGCAAAAAATGCGGACAGCACTCTGTGTGCTGTCCGCATCCGTTGTTCCGTTCCGTTATGCGGATCCGCATATAAGATAGAGCGTGTCCTACTTTTGCCCGCATTTGCGGGCCGTGGTCCCATTGTGGTCTGCAAAAAATGCGGATGATATGCGGAATGCGTCAACGCGTGACATCTGCGGATCCGTTTGCAGGAAATAGAAAGAAATACCCTACCAACATTTTCACGGAAAAACGGAACAGACGCGGATGTACAATTGGTAAAAACGGAAGGTTTTTGTGGAAACACGGATCCGCAATAAACGTAACGAAAATCTGGAAAAGAAAAATACGGACGTGTGACTGAAGCCTTAAATGAAAGCACGTACGTCAGGGATCAGCAGCCTTCAGCAAAGTTCCAGCTGTTCTGAAACTACAACTCCCAGAGTCCTCCATTTACTTTTATGGGAGTTTCAAGAACAACCGAGTAAGTGTGCACGATGGGAGTTGTAGTTTCACAGCAGCTGGAGTGCTGAAGTTTGCTGATCCCTGACATAGGTTCTGGGACAAGCTGATCATGTCTGTGTATGAGGCAGTTGGGGGACTTAAAGAAGAAGTCCCGCAAACATTTTTATTCTCTGACCTGTTAGAAAGGTGCATGATATAATCTGTAGTGAATGTCATCTTCTTATCAGAGGCTGAAATGTCATCTTCTTATCAGAGGCTGAAATTGAGAGTTTCCACTCTCTTCTTATTGTAGCTGGGTCATGTGACCAACTCCCTGACCTCCAACTGACCCAGGACAGGAAGCCAGTCACTTTTCTCTTCATTCCTATGAGACTGAAAGTGAGGCTCTCATAGGAATACATAGAGAATTAGACTTCCTGTCCACACATAAGGTGCTGTGTGAGTTGGTGGGTCTAATTCCTAGTCACATGACACAGATGAGAAACTTCAGGATGATATAACTCAAAAATTCAGCTACTGGTAAGAAAATGACATTCACTACAGATTACATCATGTACATTTCTAGCAGGACATGGAATAAATATTTTTGCGGGAGTTCTTCTTTAATATAGCTGTTGAAATAGTTCACCCCCGATACACCCGCATACTTGGCCCTGGCAAGCATGCATGTGCTCTCAATGAGGAGGGGGGCTGTTGAAATTCCTTCTTTTCCTCAATATCATCCACTAGGAGAGAGTCAGTGCACCCCCAAACACATCAGATAGTTGGACTGTTGCGGTTGTGTTTATGGGCACCTAGACGTCCGTGTGACTGTCTGAATTGTGGTTGTTGCAGTGCACGCTGTATACCGCACTACACTTCACATACGTGACGACGTGACTGCTATGTCTCTGTACTTCTTTTTACCAATAGTCGCTGTACAGTTAATATGTTGCTCGAGGCTTTTCATAAATCACCACGGTGACTGGCATATCTGGTGCTTTATGTCTCGCCGGCGGTTATAACGCACCTCTAGTGCGGTATGTTTGTGTATCTGTGAGCCTGCAGCTTCCGATAGTCCTCCTCCTCCTCACGTCACATTTTAACCGCCTCGGAATAGCTATATATAAAAGTGACTTATGAATGTATGCAGATCGGCCTGTAAGAGGAGGCCTCGGGCCTGTTCACATCACGTTTGGCCATCCTTCTTTAAACGTCCCATTTTTCTTATTTTCAGGCACATCTGGTAACGGTTTTCAGGGAGGCGTCCATCATCTTTAAAAGCGTCTGTCGCAGTTTGTCAAAATTCTTTTGGACACCTTGGCCCAGATTTACTAAGGTGTCTGCGCACCTAGACCTTGTGATGGCTAACCTCCTGCAATCCAGCTGTGGTAAAACTACAACTCCCAAGATGCACACTTGCTTGACTGTTCTCAGGACTCCACAGAAATGAGTGGAGCATGCTGGAAGTTGTAGTTTCACCACAGCTGGAGTGCCGGAGGTTTGCCATCACTGTTGGGCTGCACAAATAGGGTTTCTACACTTTGGGGGTCATTCACGACGGGCGCTACACCGGTTTGGCATAAAAAAAAAAAATTGCAAGACCCAGTTTTGCGTATTTTTCAACATCCGCGCAACAATATTTTGTCGTACCGGTGTTTTTGTGTCGTGTTCACCACTTTAAAGTGATGGGGGTTGGGCCGGAGCCGGGACATGGTGCCCAACACATTTACTATCCTTTATACCTGAAGTAAAATCGGAAAGAAAACGACTCGAGTCGGGAGCCTCGTCATAAATTGGGGAGGAAACAGGGACCGGCGAAAAATGCTGAGCTTTGTAATTGACAACAAAATTGCACGAGGCCTTGGGGTAGAGGAGATCTGGTGGAAGCCTTCGTCTGAGGTGTTTGTAGATTGCGCTGTGAGTGGAGGCGTGAG
This sequence comes from Rhinella marina, assembly GCA_900303285.1. Taxonomy (NCBI): domain Eukaryota; kingdom Metazoa; phylum Chordata; class Amphibia; order Anura; family Bufonidae; genus Rhinella; species Rhinella marina. The sequence goes on from ONZH01025172.1 coordinate 122,665, forward strand.
TTGTTTTTTCTGTTGGGAATGTACCGCTCTGTAGTTTCCATGCGGTTGTATGTATGAATATCTAACGCTCTGAATAGGAGACGTCATCAGTGGAATGCCGTACTTGCTTGTTGTCTTTGTAGTAAACCACAGAATAGCCCCCCCCCCCTTTCTCCTCCATTTCAAAGTGTTTGACTGCGCTTCTGGAAGCGAGCGGATATTCTGCGTTTAGTTCTATGGCTCGTAGCAGCCTGCTTTATTTGCTCTAGTCATTCATTGTCTAGGTCTGGCCTGATACAAGGGCTTTGCACGTGGCCTGTCGTCAGTAGGACTCCGTGATTCAACTGACTGTGCCTGGGCTGCAATACCAAGCACAGCCACTATACAGTGTACGGCGCTGTGCTTAGTAGGTTATGAGGAGGCCGTAGCATTTCTGGTGCACCGCAGACTCTGCATACAGCTGGTCGGTATTGGGCTGAGTACGGACCCACCCACCCATCACATACAGATGACCTGTCCTGAGGATAGGTCATCAGAGTTCTTCTCCTGGAAAACCCCTTTAAATTGAATCAGTCACCAGCAACCTTCTTATCCAGCTGTTTGCATAGACGCGTAGCTGCCGTTCACCTGATTAGTAAGCTGTTTTTCTTTTATTGATCTAAGGCTCTGTTCCCGAGTTATGATACTTTTTCCTAATATGCAAATTAGGCCTTTGGTGCAATGATAGTGTCATTGTTGCTCTTGTTGCACCCAAGCTCCACTCTTTTCTGTGGCCATCTCCTCTCTCTCTGTTTTGATTGAAAGGACCAGGCAGTTGCAATGCAGCCAGGGAACGGGTCTGGACACAGAAAGGAGCAGAGCTTGGGTGCAACAAGAGCAATGGCGACACCCTCATTGCACCAAAGGCCAAATTTGCATATCTGGAAAATGTATCATAACTCCATAATGGAGCCTCGGATCAACAAAAGAAAAACGGCGTTTTAATCAGGAGAACCACAGCCACGTGTCTGGATAGGGAGGTCACTGGTGACGGGCTCTCTTTTTAAAGTGTAACACTCATGTTTTCATGAAAAATCAATTTTAGCATGTATTACCAGGGGTGCACCACCAATGAGGCCAGGTGAGGCAATCGCCTCAGGCAGCACCAGGTAGGGGCAAGAGGGGGCAGCAGAAGGGCCAGGGGCAATGAGTGCTTTAATTGTGGCAAAGGGGTTAGGTTAAGAAATTGGCGTGGGGGCGGGGGCGCCGTTTTAGTTTTCGCCTCAGGCTACAGAAAGGCTAGGTGCACCCCAGTATGTTACTTCTGCTGCAGCATTATACATAAAGCAATCTTAAGGTTTTTTTTTTTCACATACCACTGTTTTCTTTGAGTTTTTCCCTTAGTTACGGCTGTTTTAACCCCTACAATATGAGGATCTCCTGAAGATGGCTCCTCTGCCAGTTCTCAGAGGCCGAAATTGCCTTCCCTCACTTCACATACACACTGGCTGTAGCCAGCAGCTTCCTGCCAGCCAATCAGATTGGATTACTGAGAGACACGCCTCCTCACTCTGAAGCCTAATGCAGGCCTGCAGTGTGGAGGACCGCCCCTCTGTCTCCTGTTTACACTAAAAGGAAGACAGACATGCCCTGTCAATGGTCTTTTAAGGGAGCAGTGGAAAGGGACAGGAGACATTAATGAAAGCTATTTTATGACAGTCACTGACAGACTAACTCAGGTATACATGCCTAGCTCTAATAAAGTAGGAAATAAAAATATGACGGTTACACTTCAAGCCATTCACTGACAGGAAACAGATTGTGAGAATTTGAAACGTATATAAAAAAATAAAAAACCTCTATGAACATAATCCCCCCCCCCCCATTCAGTCACAGTACCATGGGTAATATACACCATATACACCACGTATTGCCATCTGATCAGCACTCTGTGATAGTTTTTCCCGAATCGTTCTTGCCTGGAGGAGATCTATTCAGGGATTATGGAGGATCAATGAGCGAGCTGCCCACCTGCTGCCTCCGCTCAGGGCTCCTGTGCCTGTCACATTGTCACTTTACTCATATCCCTGCTTTCTGTTCTGTCGCCTCAAGCCGTGTGGAAGAGAAGATGTAATTCCCTCTCGGACATGTTAATTGAGCCACACAAGATAAAATGTGCCGCGGCTTTTATCAGGAGCATCCAGATCCCGGCCGCCTGCTCCACGCCGCCTTCATCCCATGTGTGCCCTGTCATGTCTGGCTTTCACTGGGGGTCACATTCGTGCTCCCTGCGTACAGTTCACTTTCCAAATATATCCCTGCTATTTTAGGAATGGGGACCACTCACCCGGCACCTTCCCCACTGTCCCCAGTAATACAGGAGATGAAAGCCTAAAAGCCGGGCCGAGATCAGACTGTAACACAATATGGCCGGGCATAGTGGAGGCAGCGAGGACGTGTTCTGCATCATGGCATCCTGTGCCACCTCTCTGCCAAGGTTATTGAGAGAGGTTAAAGGGGTATTCCGGATCTTCTGGTGTAGAAATATAGGAAATTCACAAAGATTTTAATGGGGTTTTCAACATAAACCAAAAATCCTCACACAAAACTGCAATAAATAGTGCGGGTTTTTCGTGCGGATTTTCACCATATAAATCCGCCCCATGCCTAGGCTGCCTTACCCTTTTGTAACTTGCCCCCGGTGGGCCGGTGCTGACCACGCTGTGGACGGGACTTGATGACGATATGAGATAAAGGTCGTGGGAGTGACACCGTTCACACACGAAATGTTACAGAATATGTGGCATTACGAATACGTAGGAGTTCTATAAACCGGCATGTCGGTGCACGCAGCCCCATCGCCCATGGCTGGGAAAGCATTGTTTATCAGTGCAGAGGACGGTGTTACCAGTGACGTAGGGACGGCGTGTTGTGCAATGTCGCCGCGCCTTCACGTGGAAGGAGATTTACATGTTAAGTGATACCAGCCATAGGGAACAGCATAGTGTACGCTTGGAGATGGACCTCTCTCGGCCTGGTGTGGCCTCATGTTCCTCCTTATGACCTTTGCTTCCCACCTGCTGATGGATTGACAGGAAAAGATGCTATTTTAGACCACGTGGACTGGATTTCCAAAGCTGGTCACGTCTGAAGCCCATGGTGTCTCAGCCGTGGTGGCGTCCGGCGCAGAATTGACGTCTTCCCTGTGCATCGTCCCTGTTTTTACAGCCATCGCCTCGACATGTCCTGTGTATTCAAGGCTGCTCACAAATATGCATGGCCTGGCACGGGAGAAGTAAAAAGCTGGGAGAACTTTACATTGAGCTCTAAAAGGGTTAACCAAGATTTTTTACTGATGACCTATCCTCAGGTGCTGGGTGTCAACCCCCCTGCCGATCAAATATTGGTGACCTATCCTGACGATATGGCCGGACATCAGCTTTAATATACGGGGAATCACATCACAGACAACTCCTTTTAATATGAGAGGATCCTCAGCGATCAGTTGATCAGGAGGGAATGAGGGAATTACAGTTGGCTACTCATTTCCCCTATAGTGGCCACTACAGGGGAAGTGTAGTATTACATGTAGCTATTCAGATGACTAGACATGGACAAGTTGGGTCTGACTGAGTCATTTCCGTTTTGTTTTTTTTGTGGCCCCGTTGAAGTGAATGGTTCCACATACGGGTCACAAAAAAATGTAACAGACCCGGAAATAAAATACGTTTGTGTGCATGAGCCCTAAGAAAGAGTGGAGCCTCTAGGTGTAATGACAACTCCCCCGTTGCTCCTAGAGACTCATTTGCATATATTTAAACATCATTTTTCTCAGCAACGCGGACACATATGAACATGGGACCAACACAGATGTCTTCAGCTGCCAAGTGCACATGTAACAGATCACCCAGTGTCATAGGTACAAAACTGCTGACAGATGCCCTTTAATAAATCTCCCCTGTAGTTTTTCAGAAGACATTGAACTTGATGTTTCTTACAGATTTCCCCCCTGCACCATCCATATCCATCGAGCTCTCCGCAGTCTTACGAAGCAATATAAAGTCCAGCGCCGTGCGTCTGGCAGTGGGTTCTCCTGGACTTTGAGATGAAATTTTGTGCTTAGATTTATTGAGGCGGTGGATTGAGTGTGTCGGGCTTATAAATGGGCAGCGCTCGCCGGCTCCCAGGTGCGATGGGCTGCGGAGTCCATTGTGGAAGGATATTGCCTAATGTATCACTGCCAGAGGTGCACATCGCCGTCCTGTGCGCCTCCTTATTGCCCATTTATACACTTCAGCTTTCTATTGCACCGAGCTAATAATATCCCATACATATGACTCTCTAAGCCGCCGAAACAAATCTTCATTGCCGAAGTTGGTGTAATATTATGAGCGGCTTTAATCGATCACGTGGATTCTGTTACCAGCAATGATTAAGCCCCTAGTGTCACATAGCAAATGAATTATCCGGAGTTAAACAGGTGTCCCCGCCAGACCTGTGTGATATTGACATCTGTCAGACGCCAGATACTATTTCTTCTAAAAAAAAAATGACCGTATTGACTCCAGCGGCTTCTGCTCCCAATCTGTTGTGTGACTGTTACAGAATTGTATGGGAGGAGTCATTAGTAAATTGTCCATTACTGATGAGTGTAGAGTGGGGGCTAGGGCTGCAGCTATCGATTATTTTAGAAATCAAGTATTCTACCGATTAATCCAACACCCCCCCTCCGGTGCCATCAGTCCCCCCCTCCGGTGCCATCAGTCCCCCCCCTCCGGTGCCATCAGTTCCCCCCCTCCGGTGCCATCAGTTCCCCCCCCCCCTCCGGTGCCATCAGTTCCCCCCCCCCCCTCCGGTGCCATCAGTCCCCCCCTCCGGTGCCATCAGTCCCCCCCCTCCGGTGCCATCAGTCCCCCCCCTCCGGTGCCATCAGTTCCCCCCCCCCCCTCCGGTGCCATCAGTTCCCCCCCCCTCCGGTGCCATCAGTCCCCCCCCCCTCCGGTGCCATCAGTTCCCCCCCCCCTCCGGTGCATCAGTTCCCCCCCTCCGGTGCCATCAGTTCCCCCCCCCTCCGGTGCCATCAGTTCCCCCCCCCCCTCCGGTGCCATCAGTCCCCCCCCCCTCCGGTGCCATCAGTCCCCCCCCCCCTCCGGCCATCAGTCCCCCCCCCCGGTGCCATCAGTCCCCCCCCCCCCTCCGGTGCCATCAGTCCCCCCCTCCGGTGCCATCAGTTCCCCCCCTCCGGTGCCATCAGTTCCCCCCTCCGGTGCCATCAGTTCCCCCCCCTCCGGTGCCATCAGTCCCCCCCCCCTCCGGTGCCATCAGTCCCCCCTCCGGTGCCATCAGTCCCCCCCCCCTCCGGTGCCATCAGTCCCCCCCCCCCCTCCGGTGCCATCAGTTCCCCCCCCTCCGGTGCCATCAGTTCCCCCCCCTCCGGTGCCATCAGTTCCCCCCCCCTCCGGTGCCATCAGTTCCCCCCCCTCCTCCGGTGCCACCCCCCCCTCCGGTGCCATCAGTTCCCCCCCCCTCCGGTGCCATCAGTTCCCCCCCTCCGGTGCCATCAGTTCCCCCCCTCCGGTGCCATCAGTCCCCCCCCCCCCCTCCGGTGCCATCAGTTCCCCCCCCCCTCCGGTGCCATCAGTTCCCCCCCCCCCTCCGGTGCCATCAGTCCCCCCCTCCGGTGCCATCAGTTCCCCCCCCTCCGGTGCCATCAGTCCCCCCCCCCCCCCTCCGGTGCCATCAGTCCCCCCCCCCCCCTCCGGTGCCATCAGTCCCCCCCCCCCCTCCGGTGCCATCAGTCCCCCCCCCTCCCCATCAGTCCCCCCCCCTCCGGTGCCATCAGTTCCCCCCCCCCTCCGTGCCATCAGTCCCCCCTCCCCTCCGGTGCCATCAATTTGTCCTCCCTCAGTTCCCCCTCCATGCCACCAGCTCCTTCCCCTCCATGCCACCAGCTCCTTCCCCCATGCCATCAGCTGCCCCCACTGCCCCTCCTAGCCATCAGTGCCCAGGCACAGTGCCAGTGAACTCAAATACTTACCTTTCCTGTAGGGGTGATGCCGGCACTGCAGAGATCTTGCATCCTCTTCTTCATGCGCTGCACTGGGACCTGACATCACACAGCATCAGGTCATAGTACGTGTTCACGTGAACCATGTGACAATGTGTGTATGTCAGGATACCGTGTAGCGCTATGCGGGCAGGCGGGTGACCACGGAGCAGTGAGTAATAGCAAGCTCTTCACACACACTCCGTGGTCACATGGTACAAATGAATCACGGTGCAAAAAAATTGCATCGAGGATTTTTTTGTGTCTAGTTAATCGATTCATTCGAGTAATTGTTTCAGCCCTAGTGGGGGCGTCCCATTCTAGCATTCTATAGTATTCATCATTTAGAGTCTTTTTACACACAGATCAATTACTACATACTCTACATGTGGATGGATTTTTGAAAATTCTATCCACATGTAAAGTAAAAAAGAAATTTTGAATGTGTAATAATCGTGAATTTGTCCTGAATTTTCACAGCAAATTTCACCCCCTTCCTGTGTTTGGGGGCAAAAAAAACTGAGGTGAATCCTCAGCACCGTCCATATCTTACCATTGTGGACAAAAGTCATCCAGACTAAACCCAGCCCCTTCCTCCTGTACGTCTTGGCTCACGTGCACTAGCATGAGGGGAGGAGAGGGGGAAGAAGTCACGGCTGCAGCCTGAGAGAACAACACATTGCTTTTCTCTTGTATTTTTCATGGTCTGCAGTTGTGATGTCGCATGAAGCAAAAGCAAAGAACAAAGACACATAGAGATAATGTTACTTTTTGAAGGTTGTTCTTTTTTTAAGCGTTTTTGGATTATGGCTTTAGTTTCCCTTCAATTTTCTTTTATTCCTTTTAGGGTGCCTTGACATGTGACAGATTTTCAAACAGCTGATCGATAGGGCTTCCGGGTGATAGAACCCCACCGATCAGATACAGAGGATAGATCATCAGTAAAAATATCTTAGAAAACCCCTTTTACCTAAGCACTACTGTAAATGCCTTCAGTAATGTTGTGTATGTGCGGTGGACGTGGTCGTGTGAGTTCACATCTTGCACAACACCAGTAGCCATTTGTGAGTAGGAAGTGAACCGCGTCTTATGGTCAGGTCAGTGCTCCCCAATGTCATGAATGAGTAAAATAAAAAAAAAAGCTAAATATGAACATTTTCTCCTGCCCTGACTGAGGCAGTGCACCACTTCCTGCCAGGAATCCACAAATTGCTTTTCTTTTCTTTTTTTTTTTTTCCTTACTTTTAACCTGAGAAACGTCCTAGGGAATATTTTTGTGGTAAATCAGTTGCATTCATGTGATGCCATAATACGTCATTGTGAATGTCTGCAGGGATAATTGCAGAGTTCTGCTTCCTGTGGTGAAAGTGACCACCCCCTGTGCACCATACTGGTCATTCCCCTTAAAGGAATCTGTCAGCAGATTTGTACCTATGACACTGGCTGACCTGTTACATGTGCACTTGGCAGCTGAAGACATCTGTGTTGGTCCCATGGTCATATGTGTCCACATTGCTGAGAAAAATGATGTTTTAATATATGCAAATGAGCCTCTAGGAGCAACGGGGGCGTTACCATTACACCTAGAGGCTCAGATCTCTTTGCCACTTCTGTGTTTTGATTGACAGGGCCAAGCGGTAAAATCGTCATCATGCCTTGCCCTGTCAAAGTGCGGAGGGTGAGGCGATTGCACAGAGAGCAGAGCTTCTAGATGTAACGGCATTGCCCCCGTTGCTCCTAGAGGCTTAGAATTTCATACTGCTTTTTACAAGCCAAAAAAAGGTTCGGAATAAGATGCAGCGTGGCATCGGCTTCAAAGTACGTAGGGACACACTCTGTATAAGAGAAGGGTACGACTGCACTGTGTTGCGGGCATACGAGCCGAGCAGGCTCCAATTAACTAATTAGGGTCGCATTGTTTAGTCGGTCTTTGTTGTTAACGGCTGTTTGGCACATGTAAAACCGTGCGGCCGCCAGTGAAGGCTGACTAAACAATGTGGTCCTAATTAGTTAAAGTAGTACTCCGACAAAAAAATTTATTTTCTGACCTGTTCAAAAGAGGCATGATGTAAACCTGGGATGCTCAACCTGCGGCCCTCCAGCTCTTTGCAAAACTACAATTCCCAGCATGCCCTAATAACTGTAGGTTCTGCCCTAATAGAGTTGTAGTTTTGCAACAGCTGGAGGGCCACAGGTTCGGCATCTCTGTAAACTGTGGTGAAGTAATCTTCTCACTGTACTTCTTTCTGAGTTATAACCTCGCTTCTGATGCTCAGCTGTGTCATGTGACCAGCACTCTAATCTCCGACTGACCCAGGACAGGAAGTCAGTTACTTCTCTATCCATTCCTATGGGACTGACATTGATGCTCCCATAGGAATACATAGAGAAACTGGCTTACTGTCCGCACATTAAGGCCCCTTTCACACAAGCAAGATTTCCGCGCGGGTGCGATGCGTGACTTGAATGCATAGAACACGCACTGAATGCTGACCCATTCATTTCAATGGGTCTGTGTACATGATCGTATTTTTTCACGCATCACTTCTGCGTTGCGTGAAAATCGCAACATGTTCTATATTCTGCATTTTTCACGCAGCCCTGGCCCCATAGAAGTGAATGGGGCTGCGTGAAAAATGCATTGCATCCCCAAGCAAGTGCGGATACAATGCGTTTTTCACTGATGGTTGCTTAGAGATGTTTGTAAACCTTCAGTTTTTTTATCACGCGCGTGAAAAATGCATCCATACGCATCGCACCCGCGAGCAAAAACTGAACAAATGTACGCAATCGCAGACAAAACTGACTGAACTTGCGTGAAAAATGGTGTGAAGTTTTCCTGAACGTATCCGGACCTAATCCATGACGCTCATGTGAAAGAGGCCTAAGATGCTGTGTTAGGCCCCTTTCACACGGACAAGATTTCCGTGCGGGTGCAATGCGTGGTAAACGGATTGCACCCGCACTGAATCCTGACCCATTCATTTTAATGGGGCTTTTCACATGAGCGATGTTTTTCACGCATCAGTTCGCCGTTGCGTGAAACTCGCAGCATGTTCTATATTCTGCGTTTTTCACACAGCCCTGGCCCCATTGAAGTGAATGGGTCTGCGTGATTTACTGATGGATGCTAAGAGATGTTGTTTGTAAACATTCCGTTTTTTTTATCACGCGCGTGAAAAATGCATCAAAACACATCGCACCCGCGTGGAAAAAACTGAACAAACGCAATCGCAATCAAAACTGATTGCATGCGGGTTTTCCGGAACGCATCCGGACTGAATCCGTGACGCTCATGTGAAAGAGGCCTTAGGCTTCTTTCACACGACAGTATATTTTGCGGGCTCTGATCCGCATTTTTTGCTGATAAAATTCAGACCCAATAATTTCTATGGGTCCGCAAAAAATACTTATAGCACACTGTGTGCTGTCCGCATCCGTATGTCCGTTCCGTAGCCTGCAAAAAAAAAAAATAGAACATGTCCTAGTCTTGTCCGTTTTGCGGACAAGGATAGGCATTGTTACAATGGATCCACAAAAAAACGGATGTCATCCATTTTTATTTGCGGATCGCAAAACACAACGGTCGTGTGAAAGAAGCCTTATTTGGAGAGTCTGATTGCTGGTCACATGACACAGCTGAGGATCAGAAGGGAGGTTATAACACAATATCACAAACACAGACATTGGTAAGAAAATTACCTTCACAACAATCTAACGAGTCGTCTCACCGAAATGGTAACGCCCAGTTATTAATTTAGTCTGACATTACCAGGAGGAATAACAGAGGATTGGCAAAATGCAGACACTGCTCCAGAATTCACCGGACTCGTGAAATAACGTGCATCACATGCTCGTTTCATTGAAGCTTATTAAGCGACCCTTAGATTGCTATTCATAGAGGACAGACCAAGCTGGAGCTCCGGGCGTGAAGTTAGATTGACAGCCCCAGCTGACCCTGTCCTTGACAGCATATTAGTGGACACGTGGTTATCACTCGGCCAGTCGTGGAGATATGTATGGAAACGATCCGCAGGTAAACGGCTCTGACATTTATAACCGCCAGCACATGCCTAAACTACTGTCAGTTTCCTCATCCACGTCTTGTTCCCCCCCCTTCTAAAAAAAAAAATACAAAAAATACTGCATCATATTTCCTCTGTGATGGTGCCGCAGCAGACTGGAATGCTCGTTGCCAGGTTTCCTCACAGATTTCAGTTGATCGCTTGCTGTCCCATCTGATCGATGGGGGTCTGGTGACTATCACTCACTATGATAGGAAGACACTAGAGGACTTGTCATCTCTTCAGATGTGTTTATTTATTATATATATATATATATATATATATATATATATTTTATAGATAGATATATATTTTTATTTTTTTTTACAGTTTTTTTTTTTTTTTTTTTTTGGGAGTATTTTTATGTTGTGCCGTCCCTCTATTATTCCTCCTAGACATATCTGAATAAATTGACATCAGTTGGGACGGTGTCCCTACACACTGTAAAGCCAACTATACATATACTATGCAGATTTCGGCAGGATCGGCAAATATTTAATGTGCGTTGGGGCCTCCTAGCTTTCCTGCGGTGGCAGATGTTGGAGAGATAAGGATCCCTTGTACACATGCACACTTGGCTTGGCCAGGCGTGCATGTGGATTGTAAATGGGAGAGGAGAGGAAGCCACTACCAGATTCCTGGTGCGCACCTTATCTCCCTAAGGACAAGAGGATCTGGCAGTTGGAATTCAACTTCCCATCCTTTTGTTCTTGGGGAGATGAGGAGAGGTCTGGGAGAGGCTTTCCTCTTCTCGATCTGGGGGGGAGGGGGAGATCAGGAGAGATGGATTTCACCCAAATGATTGTTTGGCCAGTCATTTACACCAACAGATTATGTGACCAGTATCTTTCCAATCAGACCAATAGTTGGTGTGTATAACAAAAGATCTGAGTGTGTAAACGGCCATCTGACCAGTGACTGAATATCCCTGATTTTCAGGTACAGACTCTGCAAATGTAAACCTCCCCCATAAATGAGAGTTCCCAGGTGGTATAGGGCCGGGACAGGGCATATAAGCCCGAATTTTACCAACTAAAATGTTGGTAAGTGTGCACTTTCTTGAGGGGATTTGCTAACTCCCAGTTGGCAACTTATTCATAAATATTCAGGAGGAATAACAGAGGAACCTCACCACGCAGATTTTGTAAAGATGCACCGTAACTCTTATTGCAAACCAAATATTTAATAAGACAAGCATGTCAGATGTCAGGGGAGGTGTCAGCTCCTCTCTAGGCCGGAGCAGTAATTGGACCCATGAAGAGGTCATATATGGACCGCCATATTTAGTAGACATGCCATTACCGTTCCGATCACCTGTTACGCCATTCCCTCTGCCTTCCCTGTAGGCTAACCTGCGGACAGTAGGAGAAGGTGGAAATGGAAGGAAGTAACACGTGAAGTGGAGAATACGGGAAAACCAGCTAAGGCACGAGCCTTCTTCAAACATGTTTGTTAGAATACTGTACATGTGACGCGTTTCGGCTCAGGCACAATCCTAACATGTATGTTTGAAGAAGGCCGTGCCTGACCTGAAACGTGCCATATGTATTTATATTGATGTGACAATAAAACTGTTAAAGTGCGTGAAGCAAGCTCCTGTATTTCTATATACAACAGACATGGATGGAGTCCGCGTGCAGTCCGTTTTACCTGCAGACCCATTCGTTTGAGTAGGAAAACCGGACAAATATAGACCTGCTGTAATTTTCCCGATGGCTTGTGCGGAGAAAGACTCATGGGAAGACACCCCTTCAGTCTAAGGCTACTTTCACACTAGCGTTTTTAAATTCCGGTATTGAGTTCCGTTATAGGGGCTCAATACCGGAAAAAAACGCTTCAGTTTTGTCCCCATTCATTGTCAATGGGGACAAAACTGAACTGAAGACAACGGAATGCTCCTGAAAGCATTCCGTTCCGTCTTCAGACCGGAGAACAAACAGCAGCATGCTGCGGTTTGCTCTCCGGTCCAGGCATCCGCACCAAGACGGATCCGGAATGACCCCAATGCAAGTCAATGGGGATGGATCCGTTTGGTGTGGACACACCAGTAATCCGGATCTGTCCTCCATTGATTTCCAATGGGGGGGTCATTCCGGATCCGGCTACAGACATACATACATACATACAGACACACATACATACAGACACACATACATACTCACATACTCCAGGGACGGCGGCAGCATGTCTTCACGCGCCTCCTGCACGCAGCTATGACGTTTCCCCACTGCGCCCAGCAGAGGGCGCTGTGGGGAATCGTCATCACTGGCGCGCAGGAGGCGCGTTGAAGACGTTCTGCCGGCGTCCCTGGAGTATGTGAGTATGTATGTATGTATGTATGTCTGTGTTAACATGTGTGGGGCCGGAGCGCTGCTTCCGGCTCCACACATGTATTCAGCGTTAGCACGGAATCCGTTGGCACCCTTTAGGTGCCGGATCCGTGCTAACGGCTAGTTTGAAAGATGCCTAATGGGTCAGTGTTTGGTCCACTGTAAACTCTGGCACCACCCGCACAGGAAAAACATTAAAGGGGTTCTGCAGTTCTGTAAAACTGATGATCTATCCTCAGTATCTGATCGGCGGGGGTCCGACACCCGGGAAGGCGGCGTCCTTCCTGTGAGCGTTGCAGCCTTCTCCGTCTCCGGCCTTCTCTGTGTTTTCCTTAGGCCAGTGACGTCACGACTAGTATCACTGGCCTGGGCGGGGCTAAGCTCTGTTCACTTGAATGGAGCTTAGCCCCGCCCAGGCCAGTGATACTAGTCGTGACGTCACTGGGCCTGCGGTAAACACAGAGAAGGCCGTGGCACTCCTGCAGCGCCGCTGCCTTCTCAAACAGCTGATCGGCGGGGGTCCCGGGTGTCGGATCCCCACCGATCAGATACTGATGATCTATCCAGAGGATAGATCATCAGTTTTAAAGAACTACAGAACCCTTTTAACGTGAAATTAGCCGAAGAGCAATGGAACGGGTTCAGCTCTGCTCTACGTGTAGATCTTTTGTAAAATGTTTTCCAATGTCTGCTGCTCTTTGATTCTGTGAAGAGCTTTGTCAAGTAATTAAAAGCCTGATTAGAGCTGAGGGATCCTGGAGTGGACTCTCATGCTCCTAATAACGTGGATCTCGAGGTAAACTGTTTATCTTTTATCTGACAGGAACAGATTGAAGCCTCAGCTAAGGACGGTTTTAGTAATCTTGTGTGTGCGGTACACTGCCGTACTCGGCGGGGGAGATTTATCAAAACTGGTAGAAAAGAAAATCGACTTAGTTGCCTATAGCAACCAATCAGATTCCACCTTTCATTTTCCAAAGGAGCTGTGAAAAATGAAAGGTGGTCTCTGATTGGTTGCTATGGGCAACTAAGCTGGTTTTCTTTTCTACCAGTTTTAATAAATCTCCCCCAATGTGATGCGTGCGACAGTGTGGCCCCCTGTTTTGTGCGCATCTTTTGCATGCATTTTGCTAGGCAATTTTGTCACCTGTGTAATATTTAGGAAAAATCTTAAATGGCTTATACACCATTAGAAAAACATGTTTGGTTTTAAAAAAAAAAAAAACCTACAACCAATCCAACTGACTGGAAAGAGAAAAAAATCCAGAGACAGCTAGTAGAGTATCTCGGCTCTGTACAGAAAGAAGGGCTCCATATCTTTAGTAAAGGCCAATCGAAAAAATGATTTTTGACTCAAAATGAGTACAATGCAATAATACAATAATAATAAAAGGCGTACATTGCCTTTAACCTGGGTATTCACATATGAATGGTTTGTCTCTGACTGTGGGTTTGCGGTGACACCAAGAAGGCACGACCCATTTTGTCCGTGATTTTTACGGATCCCTCAAGCACATTATGGTCTGTGGGTTCATGAAAACCAAAGACACAACACGGACGCCGTTAAATATGGATGCCACTAGTATTGCAGCACGGCCCCATTAAAGGGTTAATCCAGCCTTCTCATAATTGATGATCTAGACCATCAGTATTAGACCTGCGGAGGTCCAACTCTTGTCATCTCTTCTTTGAAGGGTCTGCAGCCTCATCAACGATTACATTGCTCTGTATGATGATCTGGACCAAAACCGCATATTTTTCATGGCGGCTCTTCCGAATATCGCAGCCCTATGTCATTTACGTTCGACCCCCATGAAAAATATTGCGTTCTAATGAACAAAAAAAGGTCGCACATTTTGGAGCATGCTTGTTTTGTACTTTGTACTTTTTTGCAATTTTTAATTGAGCTATGGGAAAAGTTTAAAAAAAAAAAATAAATCAAACAGTAAAAAATGGATTCACTTTTCTAGACCAAAGTGTTAGGTTTAAAGGGATTTTCCTGGAAGTAGAATGTCCTACCCTCTGGATATTAGATTGGTGGTGGTCTGACTCCCGGCACCACCGCTGATCAGCTGTTCGAAGAAGCTGTGGTGCTTCAGTCTCTACTTAGACCAGTGATGTCACTGTCATCAGTCACATGGCCTATGCGCATTTCAGTCCCTTTCATGTGAATGGACCTAGGCTGCAATACCAAACATGGCCACTGTACAATGTACGGCGCTGTGCTGTGAGGAGACCACGACGCTCACTAGTTCAAGTTCAGTGGCCTCTACAAACAACCGATCGGTGGCGGTGCTGGTTTATGAACCTCACCGATTTAGACATCGATGTACTGTCTTGAGGATAGGTCATCAGTATTTGCCTCCCGGGAAAAACCCCTATTTTAGAGATGCACACAATTTCTCAAACAATGTGCACCGATTAAAAGCTTATTCCCATCTTATACAATGGGGGCATATCGCTAGGATATGCCCCTATTGTCTTATAGGGGCGGGTCTCACTGCTGGGACCCGCACCTATATCGAGAACATGCGCAGCCGCCCTCCATTCGTTTCTATGGCGCCACCGAAAATAGCCGAGCGCTGACTCGGCTATTTACGTCGGCTACATAGAAATGAATGGGAGCAGCAGGGGAGCTACGCCTGGTGGTGGCCGGACCCCGGGAAACCGGGGGTCCTCCAGGTGCAGCTCTCCCCCCTCCGATCTCGATATGGGTGTGGGTCCCAGAGGTGGGACCCGCACCTATAAGACAATGGGGGCATATCCTAGCGATAGATGGGAATACCCCTTTAGTAAATTTGGTGCAACGTTAGCAAACTCTGATCAAAATGGATTTCAGAAAGTCACTTTTTGCCAAGTTCCCCCCCCCCCAAAATCTGTGACGTGTGTACGTTCCTTGGTCTGAGAAGCATTGAGGACGGTGTGATCTGTGTCTGTCATCATCGCTGTAACATGTGAGATTATTCATTGATATTGGGATGATGATCAAAGGGATTCCTGTAAGGTTTACCAGAAGACGGGAGCCGATCCAGCGGTCGGCTCTTTGTTGATGCAGAAGCCAGAGGCAGATTCCTTGCCGCCATCCTTTCAGGGAGGGCTTGGACCCAAGTAAGTTTTATTTGCTCACCTTGGTTTTTAAAGGGGAACTAAACCTCAAAGACGTAAAAAAAAAAAAAAAAAAAAAACGGATATATAAGATTCTAAGACTTTCAGCAAGCAGCAAAAAACGAGCACTTTTGCTGAAACCTTGCAGACTCCTCCTTCTTCATTGCTGCTGAAACCTGCAGATGTGGCTTACGGTGCATTCACACGACCGTATGTATTTTGCGGTTTGCAAAACGCATATCTGCAAAAAAATACGGATGATTTTCGTGTGACATCTGTGTTGCATGCGGTTTTTTTTTGTTTGTTTTTTTTTCTGGAACCAGTGTATCAATGGACAAGTATAGGACATGCTGTCCGCATTTTTTTGTGGCCCCATTGAAATCAATGGATCTGCGTCCTATCCGCAAACGGAATGAGGACCAAAAATACAGTCACGTGGAATGAGACTTCCTCTGAACAGTCACCTGTGGAGGGAGAGCAAAAGCAGAAAAGTTTCTCACCTATTGATGGCACCCGTTCGACGTCCCAGTCTTGTTCCGTTCCGGATTCCAATTTTTTGGCACCAAAATGATTGCGAATGAATGAATGGCGACCTATACTGAGATGAGCTGTGTCTTTTTGTCTTTTGCATATAGTATGGCGCACTCCTGGCCGATCTGATAGACAAGGGTTTTTGTTTTTTTTTAATAGTTTTTTAGAGCATTTGAACATTTGCATTTTTACATTTGTACTTTTTCCAAGGCTACGCATGACTAACCAGGCTGTCGCTGTGAGGTGACAACTGCCTTTGTGTACACGAGTAACATTTTCTTTAATCACGGCAAAAAATGGAGGAGGGGGGCGGTCTGTCACCACATATATCGGCATTGTTTCGGCTGATGTCCGAGATGTGCGCTTGTCGGCTGAATGTAACGCTGTTGGTCCCATCTCTATAAGCGGCTGCAATGTTGAGAAAATAGCCGACATATAATATGTAAATTAATGCTTTGGTGCAATGAAGGTGGTGCCGTTGCACCCAGAGGCTTCACTGGCCACGTCATCCGTATACAATGCATGTGCTCCCACGAGACTTCAGGGCCTGAATATGCTTTCACTGCCTAACCTGTCAGTCAAAGCAGTGGGGCGTGGCATAGGAGACAGGGAGCAGAGCCTCTGGGTGCAACAAGGTGCAAAGGCGACACCCTCATTGCACCAAGGGGCTAATTTGCATATTAGAAAACAGCTGTTTTCTCAACATTGTGGCCGACTGTAGAAATGGGACCAACAGCATTACATTCAGCTGACAGGCGCCCTTCTATCGATAAGTGTGGTGACAGATTGCTGAGTGTTCGGCACAACCCTTTCCTCTCAGGTCAGTGGTCTCTGTAAATGTCTTATGAACTTTGAACTTGAGTAATCCTGTGCTCTGAATGTTCCTTAAAGGGGTTGATGACCTATCCTCAGGATGTGATCGGTGGGCGATCTGATCAGCTGTTTGGAGCGGAGGAGACGGTGCTCGTATGAGCGCTGCTTCCTCTTCAAGGTTACACTGCGCATCATCTCGGAAGTCTTGGTGGTGCAGGGTAATGACACTTGAACAGGACCAGCACTTGTAATGAAACTGCGCCGCCGCTGCAGACGAGACGACGTGCAGTGTAATCTTGAAGAGGAAGTAGCACTCGCACGAACGTCGCCTCCTCTTCAAGCAGCTGATCGGATCGCCCACCGATCAGATATAGACGTCCTGAGGATAGGTCATTAATATGTACTGTCTGCACGACCCCTTTAAGAAAGCAAAGCTTTTATTTCTATCTGCAGATGTTGAGAAGTTGACAGAGAACTCGGAAGGGGCAGGAAGCAGCGCTCAGAAGATTACACTACAGATCCTTAATACTTTGTATGGATTTATACTCCACGCACTCCGAAAGCTGAAGGGGCAGAGCGCTCATAGTAACGCTGCTGCCTCTTTAAAGGTGGTGGGAATACCCCTATAAAGTCCCCCATATGGTTTTTTAATCTCCATTGATGGCTTTGATGTGGAGATAAACCCATTCATGATGATCTTCTCTAAGACATCCTGGTGACATAATGGAAGGCTCGCTTACCGCTCCCATATTAATGGCGTCCCTCCTCCTGGACAGTTGGCGAAGCAGAATTGTTTTCAACCCCAAACAAATCTGCTTCCTCAGTAGGAATATAATGGTGAAGTAACTTGCTAACGGGATGCAAATCAATTCTATATGTAAATGCCGACTCATTAACACATTGTCGGAGAGAAGAATGCGCTCCGCATATAATAAATATACAATGGCTGCTATGGCGGTACATCATTTTTCATCCAATGCGTAAATTCTTTACTGACTTGCTGAGGTGAAATAGACGTAAGCCGCTGTGTGTTTTTTTTTTTTTGTTTTTTTGTTTTTTTTTTTGCATTGGACGGGAAATGTTTTTCACAGGAGAGGAAGGAATTTTTATTGGGATTTTGCTGAACGCCAAATTCCAGTATGTTTTGTCATTTCTGAAACCTGGTAGCATCACCCATGATATCGGAATAGTAATCAGGACTAATGCTAGGTGTTTGTCTGGAAAAAGGGAATCCTTCACCAGTTTTGACTGGTGAATTTTAATGCATCGGTGCCATGATCACAAGTGCCCCCCTCCCCGGCCAAGGGCCCCAAGAGGCGTCCCCCCTCCCCGGCCAAGGGCCCGGGAGGCGCTCTCTCAAGAATTCAGATACAAGCACTGTAGAATATGTTTTGTGACACAACCCGTTTAATAGCAGTATTATGTAGTATTTCAGGAAATAGCGGCGTGACGTACATACTAAGCCCAGATGATAAGACCATTAGGCGCAGTCCCGCCGGTAGTTGGCGGGGGGTTTCTCTCTCTGTATAGGCTCTGCAGTTGTGATCAATAAGAAGGATTGGAGTTGTGCTTGTTGCTGTTCCTTTGGGATGACACGCGGCCCCGGCTCCGGGTTGTAGTACTTGTCTATTTTTATGACCTAGTTTCTCTGTCAAGTCCTATTGTTTAGCGTTTCCTGAATCACCTGAGGCCTGGCCTGCGAGGGAGCCAGACGCTTCGTTATTTATAGAGCGTTTATACGTCTTCACAGAACGCCGAGCAGCAAACTGAATAAAACATCCTTTCTATGCTGCATGGTATTTGCCGGCTGCTCGCTTATACAAGTCGCATACTGGTCCCTGTGAATAGTAAAGCCTCACTTAGAGAGGTTTTCCGGGATTTTAATATTGATGACCTGTACTCAGGATGGGTCAGGGGTGGGCTACCTGCGGCGCTGTTGTGAAACTACAATTCCCAGCATGCTCCATTTATTGTTGTAGTTTCAGAACAGCTGGAGTGCAGTCATCAGTATCAGATCGGCGGGGGTCTGACGCCCGGCACCCCTACCGATCAGCTGTTTGAAGAGAAGGCCGCCGACATCGCAGCGGGGAGCAGGTGTAATTACAACCCGCCCCATTCACTTCTATGGGCCGATTCCTTCCTATCCACTTGAACACTACAGAGCCGTCCCATTGAAATGAATGGGGCGGCTTCTTGTAATAACGGCTGCTTACCGCTGCCATGTCAATGGCGAGCAGGTAAACGATGAAGGCAAGGCTGTGCTCGCACGGACCAGCTGATTGGCGGTTAACTCTTGTGTCGTTATTCTGTTACTCCTCCTAGAAGTTATTGAATAATTTGACAACTGGGCGTAACGCCAACAGTTGGTGGCGTGTCCATACAGTCCCGTGAGAGCTGAGTGCTCCAGACCATGTAGAGACACCGCTTTATTCATAAATATTCAGGAGGAATAACAGAGGTACACCACGAATTTAGGACAAAACAGTGCTCTAGAATTTATTACATGGGGAATACGAGTATTTACTAAAAACAGACCTGTCAGGAGAAGGTGCTTGTCTTCTTTAAAGGGGTATTCCCATCTCACAAATGTAGTTTGTATAGTTAGATATAGCCATACCAATATTATTACTAATAGAATGTATTTATATAAAATGTACCATTTAGAAGATTTTCCCATTTGTATATCCATTGTCCCACACACATCAGTCAGGCCGTTGCCCCTGGTTACGATCACCACGGCCATGTAGTAATGGTGGCCGGCTTATTCTTGTTCAAACCCGCTCTGAGGTAACTGCTGTATTATGAACACACATTACATGAGCATGCGGAGACACATCTTAGGGTTGTAGCATTTTTGTCTGCGCTTCCAAAGAGAGAAACAGATCCTGTTCCAAGATCAATTCATCTCTATGGAGCAGGAACCGTTTATAAGTCTGCGTTTTGGACGGATCCTGACCATTGTGTTTTGGACTGGTAGCGTCCAAAACACAGATGTGAAAGTACCCTAAGATGTGTCTCCTCATGCAATGTGCGTTCACAATACAGCATTTACCTCAGAGCAGGTTTGAACAAGAGCAAGCTGACCACCATTACTACATGGCCACGGTGGTCGTAACCAGGGGCAACAGCCTGACTAATGTGTGTGGTACAATGGATATACAAATAGGGAAATCTTCTAAACGGTACATTTTATATAAATACATCCTATTAGTAATAATATTGGTATGGCTATATCTAACTATACAAACTACATTTGTCAGATGGGAATACCCCTTTAAAGGAAACCTCTTGCATCAGGTCTCCAGTTACAGTCCACATAAATGTTAGTATAGCTGTCGTCTTGGTTTATTTTTAATATATTGTAGGAACAGGACAGAGACTTTAGAATAGAGGACCTATCCACAGGATAGGTCATCAGTATCTGATCAGTGGGGGTCCGACATCTGGGACCCCCGCCTTTCAGGTGATTGATAAGGCAGCGGCGCTCCTGTCAGTGCCGCGGCCTTCTCCCAGCTCACCAAGCACAGCGCCGTACATTGTATAGTGGCCGTGCTTGGTATTGCAGCTCAGCCCCATTCACTTCTGTGATAGCACAGCTGCCATACAATGTGCGGCACTAGGAGTTGCACAGAGAAGGCTGCAGCGCTCACAGGAAGGTTGCTGCCTTGTCAAACAGCTGATCGGCGGGGGTCCCAGGTGTCAGACCCCCACCGATCAGATATTGATGATCTATCCTGAGGAGTCTAAAAATCTCGGAAAACCCTTTTAATTCATTACGAGGTCTACACCACATCAAAGTGAAATGCCTCCTCTGGCGTTGCAGACCCCATCAACACCGATGCAGCACACGCCAGTCTTGATAAATCAGGGCCTGAGTGTTTCCTCTGTGGTATTTTTCACTCAGATCTGATAGCCGTGGTTTCCTGTAGTGATATTGAAGGGAGGACAGCAGGTCACCTGCCTATTGCTAGAATTCACTAGTGCAGCAATGGATTTCATTTCTCTAAAAGAGGAGATAGATATGTCTAAAATTGTTAAAAAAAAATAGTTGTAAAAATATATATTTTTAAAGGGGAATGTGCTGTAAATGTGTGATTAGTGGGTTCCACCTCTGGGAGCCTTATGGCCAGTGATGAAACTGCAGTTGAGGGCTCATGCACGACCACTATCCGTGCTGCTGTGGCTACGACGGGTCCAGCCCCATTGAACTTCAATGGGTATGTCATCCCTCCAAACTGCAAAAAAATGAAACATGTTCTATTTTTTTTTTTTTTTTTTTGCAGTGCGGATACACGGAGAGAAATCCCACGGAAGCACTCAAGTGAATGTGTCCGTGAATGGCCCCTGACAATAAAATCTTTTACTCCTCCTCTAGGGCGGACCCTTTGGGCCCCATGGCAGCCGCTTCCACTCTAGCCACGCCCCTGCTTATGGCACTCTGCATTAAAATTCAGACAAGTTACTTTTTCCTGTCCCATAAACTTCAATGGACTGGGGAGTCCGCAAGCATGGCCACCTTTACATTAAGCACAGTGGCGCATGTGGTGGCCTGGACCCCATTTACAACCCATACCCATAGGTTTATTGGCGTTGGATTGTTTGTACATGACCTGGGGAAATCCCGTTGTGAGCTCCACAGTCATGACCGATGGCGGTCTCTGTACAACCCTGCAGTACATGTCGGTGCTATGTTACCGGTAAACATCTTCTGGCTGACTGAATGGTCACTTTTTGCTTTTTGTACACTGATGTTCTCATTTCTGCGGTTGCCTTCTTTGACCCGTCCCCTCGTAGTCTTGGCGTTCCTGTACTTTGTCTGGAGTCCATGTGCACATGTAGGGGCGCGCTCTGCTCCCATTCACTACAGCCAGAGTTGAGTGGAAGTCTGCCAAACACTTGATGACCTTGTCATTGTTCTCCCAGAAGAATCCAGTTCTCATTTGTTCTCTCCTTCATTCTACGAGCGGGCCCCTGCCCCCACCTCTCACACGTGCGTGGGTTAATCCGGCCCTGCTCTGGTTGTTATCACTGTCTATGTAATATTCTGTGTATCTTCGCTTTACCAGAATCACCGTTCACAGCTGGTGCAACCATCTGTTACACACAAAGCAGATTTTACTCGTGTTTGACTAAGAAATTGTAGGCCCGGGAGCCCCTCCTCCATAACACACAGCGGATATCTGTTTAACCATGAGTGTCAGGGTATAACTGAAGACACTAGTAGGGGTGTACCCCGCCCCATGTTGTGGGGGTGATGCGGTATCCTCAAGGAACCTATTAAATCAGGGATGCCCAACCCGCGGCCCTCCAGCTGTGGCAAAACTACAACTCCCAGCATGCCTGGATAGCCTCCAGCTAATAGGGCATGCTGGGAGTTGTAGTTTTGCAATAGCTGGAGGGCAGCAGGTTGAGCATCCCTGTATTAAATCATCAGCAGAAGATTAGACAAGTAAAACCAAGCACAATTTTGCTAACATTTTGCACAATTTTGCTATATGCACTATAAAAATGATTTGTACCCATCCACGACAGCAAGGTGATCTCTTTTTGGATGAGAACCTACTCTATGGCCTCTTTCACACAGTCAATATTTGGGCAGTACATTAAAGGGGTTTTCCAGGATAGGTCATCAGTATCTGATCGGTGGGGGTCCGAACCCCTCAGCTGTTTGAGAAGGTACCGGCGCTCCTGTGAGTGCCGCTGCCTTCTCCGCGCTCACCAAGCACAGCGTCATACATTGTACAGCGGCTGTGCTTGGTTTCGCGCTCAGCCCCATTCACTTGAATGGGGCTGAGCCGCTCCTAGGCCACGTGACTGATGAATGTGATGTCATTGGCCTAGGAAAAGCTAAGAGAAGACTGCGGCCCTCACGGGAGTACCGGTGCCTTCTCACACAGCTGATCGGCGGGGGTCCTGGGTGTTGGACCCCCACCGATCAGATACTGATGACCTATTTTGAGGATAGGTCATCAGTAGTAAAATCCCAGAAAACCCTTTTAATATCTGTATTAGCCAAAACACAGAAGAGGCACAAATATTTCTATTAGGGCTCATGCACACTACCGCTGGGTCCGCAATACACGGGCACCGGCCGTGTGCCGCACTCATCACAGATCGCAGACCCATTCACTTCAAGGGGTGCGCAGTCACGGAGATGCGTGACGGAGGCTCGGATCGGAACACCACGGAAGCACTAGGTGCGCTTGGGTGATGTTTCTGGCTGTGACTCCACACCGCAGAAAAGTAGCGCATGCACTACTTTTTTTGCGGTGCGGATCGTGGACCCCATTCAAGTACATGGGTCTGCGATCCAAATGTGGCGGCCTCACAGTCAGTGCCCGTGCATTGTGGACTGCAAATTACAGTCCACAGCATGCCCACTAAACGCACATGTTCGTGTGCATTAGACCTTATACCTTTTCTCTGTAGCTTCCACTTCTGGTTTTGGCTTAGAAATACTGATGAAATACTGATGCAAAATACTGACCATGTGAAACGGGCTTAAATGATACATCTCCTTGTGGCAGCAGGCCTCAGATGAATTCAGGGAGAGCAGATTACAGCTCATTAAAGGGGTATTCCCATCTTGGACACTGGGGGCATATTGCTAGGATAGGCCGCCACTGTTTGATAGGTGCAAGTCCCGCCTCTGGGACCCGCACATGGGTGGCCGTCCTCCATTCATTTCAATTTTTTGCGGTGCGGCAGCACGGACTGAAATGCCACAGAAGCGCTGCGTATTGCTTCCACGGTCTTCCTCTCCGTATCTTGCAGATTGAAGAATGGGTCCGCATCCGTGACACGATCCGCGCACATGTCCGGTGCCCGTATATTGCAGACCTGCTGTTTGCGGGCCGAGCTGCAATACGGGCACAGCCGGTAAACGTTTGTGTGCATGAGTCCTTATGCTGTGATTTCCAGGTTCACATGCCGCAGACAGCAGGTCCTCGTCTCTGTCTGCAGATCTTCCCTTTATTAACCTCGGAACCGTTCCTTAAAGTATTTCAGTCTTCGGCATCTAGAAAAAAAATATGCGTTGTCCGCGTAACAAAACCTACACTGTTCTTTCAGTTAGAGCCCGGGGGCTAACAATCTCTGGTGCGGGGAAA
The DNA here is from genome assembly GCA_900303285.1 of Rhinella marina. Lineage (NCBI taxonomy): Eukaryota > Metazoa > Chordata > Amphibia > Anura > Bufonidae > Rhinella > Rhinella marina. The sequence continues at coordinate 146,621 of ONZH01025172.1, forward strand.
ACCTATCTGTGCTTTCAATAACTAATGTAGCTGAGACTCGGCACTGGGCTTTAACTCCTTCAGTGCTGGCCTTGGGTGCAGTGATTTGTGCACTTTTAATAGAATTTTGTACGTAATTTAAGCCTGTTCTCAAGAAAATAGGTGGCTCAAAAATCTTTTGCCGCTATCGGTACCTGGTTCCGGATTGGCCTTGTGTTTAACTCCGTGACGGGTTATCATTTGTCCTGGCTCCTGTTCACACCGTGTTAATGCCCTTTAATTATTAATATACTTGTCATGCTTCGTACTGGTAATGGCTGTAATAAACGGCAAGACAATTACCCGGGTACATTAGGCTACGCCGCGCACATGTAGATAATGTGTTTCTGTTATATTCGCACTTTCTAAGTGTTATTCATTTTCCGTTTCTTATATAGCGCCAACCTGTTCCGTAGTGCGGTGCGCAAATGGTCATTGACCTTTCCCCAATGTGATTTATAACTTAATTTCCACACAATTTAATTCTTCTCATTTCAAACACCAAGAAGAATTTTTCCTTGCAAGTCCGTTAACCAATTTGTATGTCTTTGGGAGGAAACAGCAGTACCTGCGGAGAGCATGGGGAGAAGCTAAGATTTTTATTCTTTGAGACCAAAGAATTCTCCGTGTGTGTTCAATCCACATCTTTTGCAGCCCCATTAAAGTGAATGGGTTTGCATCCAACCGGCAAAAAACGCGGACAATAAACGCGCTTGTGGGCATCCTATCTAAGACACATTTCTTCGGCACCAGCCGTTCTACGGAGGTGATTCGGGTCCAATTCAGGAGACATGCAGCGGTTCTGGGGGCGCTGCAGTGATAATACAGCCGCCAAAATGTTGCATCGCGTATTCCGCGGTTTCTGCTGCAGTTTGCATGATGCAGACCTACTCATGGTTTTTGCACCATTGAATGGAGCTAAACCACTCGCAGACATCTTCCACGGTTTCCAGTGGCGTCGGTCCAGACACAAAACCAGATGTCCTTTCTTGGTGTGGTTCGCCATATTTCACTGGCAAAATGCTCTTTGTGAGGTTAAAGGGGTTATCCGAGGCTGGAAATGCCCCTGCCCCCTCCCTCACACTGATTCTACTTACCTGGCTCCCTGCACCGCCGCTGTTGCTTCTCCCCGTGCGCGGATGAAAACATCCGGTGTCGGGGAGGGCAGCCAATGGCAGGCTGTGATGGGGACAAGCCGCCTTAGCATCGCGGGTGACGCTAGGGAGGCTCGTCCCTGTCACCGCCTGCCATTGGAGCCCCCCCAACACCGGATGTTTTCATCCGCGCACGGGGAGAAGCAGCGGGGAGCCAGGTAAGTAGAATCAGTGTGAGGGGCCCGGGCATATGGGGGAAGGGGGGGAGCATTTCCCACCTCGGATAACCCCTTTAATGGTTTTAGGATGATATAATATGATAGAATAATAATGTTCTATGAAGATAGTGCTTCTCACCGTATAAGAGGAGCCTGGCTGGTGAGGCTCAGCTGCAGAGGCACACTCCCTAAAAGTGATCATATGCTGCATCGGACTATTGGCGACTATTTAATAAGATAAATGAAGGTACTCTTAAATTTTCGCCATTGAGGTCCAGTCATCACCATGTTCTTGTCTGGTGAGGCCCCAGTAGATACGATTGAGAAGCCGTGTGCTAAAGGATTAACCTGTAAATCCCTGGCTATATGTGACATCTGGGTGGTACAGTAAGAGCACAGGTTCAGACGATTGTAAATTAGCCTTAGGTATCTTGTGTTGTCGTAGCGCTTGTTATTTTACCTAAAAAGCAAATGTTTGTCACTTTTATTGTATGGTTGCCGCATGGAAAAAGCAGATAATCTGCCGGTTTGTGATCCATCTTTGTATCAGACTACTTTGCTTAAGCCGGGATAAGGCAAATGAAAATTCCTTGTGCTTCTTGAAGCATCCCTGCCTTTGTTAAGATATAGTGTTTCTTCCATTCACTAAGCCGCAGCGTTCCTTTACCCTTGAATAAAAAAGAATTGTTGGCATTTTAGGAATCTGTGAATAGGAATATTGGCAATAAAAAGCTCGATCAGGAACCGGCTTAGCATCGATAGAACGTGCGCTCCTCCAGACAGACACAGTCTTATTGTTGTCTTCCCGGCGGCTGGGCAAGTCTCGATTATCTGGTGCTGCAAGTTTTTCTTTATGAAGAGGGAAGGCCTTTAAATTAAGTTTTCAGAAAAGCCAAGTCACTGATGCCTCATCTGGCTTTAAAGGATACGATATTAATCCGCTAAAGACTGGGAGTTATTGGCGGCAGTGCTTATGCGCTAATCCGGAAATCAAAACTACACTCAAGGCATGGACGTTCACGTACACATTTCGATATGGTGTGTCGTCCACTGAATAAAGACATTGGTCTTGAATTTAAAGGGGTTTTCCAGAATTACTGTGGTTTTGAGCAGATATGCTCATGTAGCTGCTTAACTCATGTACATATTATCCATTTTTTTATTTCAATTTGGACTCTCCTTAACCTTTTTCACCATGTAAAAAAAAATCCTGTGGTTTGTCTACATCTTGTATGTAGCACTTCCTGTTCCTGTATCCCACCAAACCCATGATGCACTTCTCCTTCCTCTGCCACAGCTCCAGCACCGCCCCTAACAACACCCAGCTAGTTTATAGCCCCTCCCACCCAGCTAGTTACATAGACACTCCCCTATCACCGCCCCTCCCACCCAGCTAGTTACATAGACACTCCCCTATCACCGCCCCTAACAACACCCGGCTAGTTTATAGCTCCTTCCACCCAGCTAGTTACATAGACACTCCCCTATCACCGCCCCTAACACCCGGCTAGTTTATAGCCCCTCCCACCCAGCTAGTTACATAGACACTCCCCTATCACCGCCCCTAACACCCAGCTAGTTTATAGCCCCTCCCACCCAGCTAGTTACATAGACACTCCCCTATCACCGCCCCTAACACCCGGCTAGTTTATAGCCCCTCCCACCCAGCTAGTTACATAGACACTCCCCTATCACCGCCCCTAACACCCAGCTAGTTTATAGCCCCTCCCACCCAGCTAGTTACATAGACACTCCCCTATCACCGCCCCTAACACCCAGCTAGTTTATAGCCCCTCCCACCCAGCTAGTTACATAGACACTCCCCTATCACCGCCCCTAACACCCGGCTAGTTTATAGCCCCTCCCACCCAGCTAGTTACATAGACACTCCCCTATCACCGCCCCTAACAACACCCAGCTAGTTTATAGCCCCTCCCACCCAGCTAGTTACATAGACACTCCCTATCACCGCCCCTAACACCCGGCTAGTTTATAGCGCCTTCCACCCAGCTAGTTACATAGACACTCCCCTGTCACCGCCCCTAACAACACCCAGCTAGTTTATAGCTCCTTCCACCCAGCTAGTTACATAGACACTCCCCTATCACTGCCCCTAACACCCGGCTAGTTTATAGCTCCTTCCACCCAGCTAGTTACATAGACACTCCCCTAACACCCGGCTAGTTTATAGCTCCTTCCACCCAGCTAGTTACATAGACACTCCCCTATCACTGCCCCTAACACCCGGCTAGTTTATAGCTCCTTCCACCCAGCTAGTTACATAGACACTCCCCTAACACCCGGCTAGTTTATAGCTCCTTCCACCCAGCTAGTTACATAGACACTCCCCTATCATCGCCTCTAACACCCGGCTAGTTTATAGCGCCTTCCACCCAGCTAGTTACATAGACACTCCCCTGTCACCGCCCCTAACAACACCCAGCTAGTTTATAGCTCCTTCCACCCAGCTAGTTACATAGACACTCCCCTATCACTGCCCCTAACACCCGGCTAGTTTATAGCTCCTTCCACCCAGCTAGTTACATAGACACTCCCCTAACACCCGGCTAGTTTATAGCTCCTTCCACCCAGCTAGTTACATAGACACTCCCCTATCACTGCCCCTAACACCCGGCTAGTTTATAGCTCCTCCCACCAGCTAGTTACATAGACACTCCCCTATCACCGCCCCTAACAACACCCAGCTAGTTACATAGACACTCAACTATCATCGCCCCTAACACCTGGCTAGTTTATAGCTCCAGAGTGTCAGAGTGATGCTCCCCCATCACTGCCCCGCCCATGGACATAGCAGCAAAGAAGTAAGAAAGAGCTACATGGACATGGTCATGTGACCACAGCCTAGAACGTAAGATAGGAGCAATAAAAGTAAAAGAAATACATTATAAAATTACAGAGACCATCATAAATTATTATATTAAAGGGAATCTATCACAAAAACCTGTTCTATATTTTATTTATGCTAAAAAAATCTATTATATATTTGTAAGAAATAATTAATAAATAAATAAAAAATTCCAATGTGTGAAATATTATAAATAAATATTAGATTTTACCATATTTACCATCTTTGGTCACCAGGGGGAGCTCTGCTGGCCAAATGAGGCTTTGAGCAACCTGTAAGTAGGCATGCTGCAAAAAAGTGGTTGGTACCAATGACATCACCAATTCACACCTTCAGCGGTGACATCACTGCTTCAGCAAGATAAGATGAGACAATGGCTTCGTTACAAAAAACACAGATCTCTGCTCCTCAGGCTCCTCCCCCACTGGTCACATGGCAGATTATATCACTAAGGTCCTACAGCCCCAAGAACCTCCATCTACTCTGTTTCTGAGTCCTGGGCCGCCCACCCCAGCAGTACACTCAGCAAAAATTGTCTGCACTGCTGGGGTGAGCTGCCATAGAATTTAGAACAGGCAGCCTAATGAAGACAAGGACGCTGCTGCAGGAGTGAGGAGCAGGCACAGTGGGCTTCCCCCAGCAGCAAGGAGGGAGGACCTGGCTGTGTGTTACTGGTGTCATCACAGGGGCGGGCTCACGTCTTCCATTCATTCTCTATAGGGTCGGCAGCGACTGAGGAAACCTATGTACATGCCTGCCATAAGTGAGGTGCCATTGTGTTGTAAACCCAGACTGTCACACTTTACTTCCAACATGGCAGCCCCCATGTAAAGCAAGAAAACTGAATAATAAAAAAAACATTTACACAATTTGAAAAATACATTATGTTAAAACCTGCTTTTGTTATGTTGTAAAACATATCAAATTTTTTTTCTTCGCGATAGTGTCCCTTTAAGGACGTTGATGCAAACTAGAAAACCCCTTTTAAAGGGGTTTTCCAGGAGTTTTATACTGATGACCTATCCTTTGGATCGGTGGGCGTCCGACACCCCAGACTCCCACTGATCGGCTGTGTGATAAGGCATCATTGCTTGCAGTAGTGTTGCAGCCCTCTCTCTGCAAACTAAGCACAGCGCCATACGTTGTTTAGTGGCTGTGCTTAGTATTGCAGCTCAGCCCCATTCACTTCTATGGGACTGAGCAGAGCCTAGGTCATGTGACCGATGAGCATGACATCACATGGCCTATGGAAAGCTGAGAGAAGGAGCTGCACTACTGCAAGCGCTGCTGCTGCCTTCTCAAACAGCTGATCAGCAGGGGTCCCGGGTGTCAGACTCTCTGTGATCAGATACTGATGACCTATCCTGAGGATAGGTCGTCATTGTAAAACTCCCGGAAAAACCTCTTTAAAGGGAATGTCACCTTCGGCAAACCCTAATAAATACAGTAATGCATGTACTCTGCAGATCAGTAATTTGTATGCCGCTATCACTCCCATTCCCCCGCATATTCATCTTGCAATAAATCTCCCTTATTATTTTGGGTATACTCTGCACAGCTTGGTCTCATGTAGCCCCTGACCACTTTAGAGGCTTTGGCCGGGTGTTTAGTTAAGGTTTTAAATGGAATCACTCGTTTGGTGTATGCAGTATTAATCTTTAAAGGGGTTTTCCAGGCTCCTGGTATTGGTGACCTATCCTCAGGATCGGTCATTAATATCTGATCTGTGAGGGTCTGACACCCCACACCCCCACCGATCAGCTGTTCCCTGCAGCCTCTGGTGCTGGACCTAGCACTTTGCACAGGACAGGATGCATGGCTCCATTCACAGAGTAGTGGCCGTGCTGGGTTACTGCAATTTAATTCCCATTTGAGTGAATGAAAGCTGAGCTGCAGTAACCCAGCACGGTCACCAGCCTGGAAAACCCCATTAAAAAGGTTGTCTGACTTCATGTGGTTTTCTCATATACCCCCCACCCAACTGGGCCTGTTGAGGGAAGCATACCTACCAGACACTGTGTTCTGGATCCATGGTTCCACCGCTGTCTGCTGCGTTACAGAATAAAGGACTTTTTCATGTCAATTAACCAGTGATGGGCATAGTATAAGCCGTGTTGACGCGTGCCAATATTGTCCATGTGGTTTGTGCTTAAAGGGGTATTCCACAGGATAGGGGATAACTATTAGATTGGTGGGGGGTCCTACTGCTGGTTCCCCCCATCGATTATGAGAATCTATGTCCCATATCCCCTGCAGGCCCCTGAAATGAAAGGAGCAGCTGGTTGGGTATGGGTGCAGCAGCTCCATTAATTTCTATGGGAATTCCAGAGATAACTTAAAGGCCATGTACACCTTCTGAGACAATTTTTTGTTTATGATTGCATTGTACTCATTTTTAGCTAAAGATAATTTTTTCAATTGGCCTTTATTAAAAATATTGAGCCGTTCTGTCACAAAAGGTTAATTGTTTTTCTAGCTGTGTGACTGATACTATCACTTTCTGCAATAATCCTTATCTGTAAATTACTAAAAGGTCACAAACATTTATTTAATGCACATTCCTATCGGTAAGATAAGAACTCCGCTATAATGAGTGTTTATAATGTCAGAGAGCAGAGATAAGGAGCCCGTCAGCTCCCCAACTGACGGAAAAGAAAATCCACAAGAGCTACTACAGCATCTCAGCTCTGTACAGGAAAAAATGACTCCATATTTTAAAAAGACCAATTGAAAAAATGATTTCTGACTTGACTGAATTGACTGGAATCTACGGCAGGTCCCAGCTGCTGTAGATTTCTTTTTGGCGCAGAGCCTCACGATAAATTGCCTGCCTCCTCCAGCAAAACGGGCCCTATCAAGACAGGTGTAGCACTCCTTGGCCTTTATAAGTCAGGACCTGAAAAGAACTTTGATGTAACACTAGACTTTCTCATAGTACGGTCTGTGGAAACTGAAATATTGTGGAGTATAAGTGAGCGGACGTGCAGCAAATCTGTATTGAATTGCCTTTCTTTAAGCAGTCCCTAAACTTTTATCTGTTAGGAAAACGAACGTCTAGTGCTGAAGACTCTTTGGATTTCTCTCCCTTGGGATTTGGGCTGTTTTTGAAGATACAGCTCTACTCTTCGATTCCTATTCCCCAGCCTCCAGTATCTATGCCAGCATTAGACATGCGATAATGAAACAAAGTAGCTGGCTTTTAACTGTGTAGGCGCCAAAGCAACGTCTTAAAGGGGTATTCTGGTAAAGTAACTTAATTTTTGAAAACTGCATTAAGGCTGCAAGCTGTGACCCAAGAGAACCCATACCTATACCCAGAGCTTCATTTTACCTTGTAATCCATTTGTCTACCTCCTGTGTGAGCCTGCAGCACACTGAGAATCATGGCTCCTGATCTTCCCTCATAAAAGTACAATCCCCACAATGCCTAGCTTTCCTGCTTTGAGTTTGTGCTTTTTCATGAGTGTTGATGTTAATTGGCTGCTTGGTATTCCAATCTGGTCACGCCCCCTCTACTCTACACACTGAGCATGCTCGACCTGACGAAGGCTCAGAACTACAGGTCGATGCCATGGTAACTTATGAGGAAACACAGTGGGTAACAGAGGAAAAAAATACTTTTACTACTGAACAGTAAATATGTGAAATTGACATTATATTAGGTATTTATTGATGATGAATTAGTCTAAAACATAACTTATATTTATGGTAACCAGAATACCCCTTTAAAATGTCCTCAAGAACCAAAAATATTGCCAATCCACTGTAGATCATTAGAGCTCCCGTCCCTCTTCTACCATCCTGCGTTGCACATACTTACAAGTTGCCTTTTTTTCCGGTGGACATTTTTTCTTTTAGTGCATCTAGTGGCCTTTTAAGAAAGATAAACATTCTTACAGATGATTGGACCCTTGAGTTAAACCCCCCGCGGGCAACCAATTCTTTATATGATGGGTCAAAGCCGGGGAAGGCGGATATTTGCTCTATTGTTAACATTCATGTCCTATTTGTACAACATAATGTATAAAGCCTTCTCCAGTCCTCCATGCTCTCACCCTCAGGTGAACTCTTAATAGCTTTTTTTTTTTTTTTTTTTTTAATACCGCCATGCGAACGTGCGTTTTCCTTACTTTACCTCCAAAGGATTTGTGCAGCTTATTAACGAATTCAGAAACAAAAGAGGAGCCCCCGTCTGCATGTCGTATATCAAGCTGTATCTTGACAGGCTTTCCTTTCAGGAAGTAATTCTGCCAGGAGAACGTTGAACTTAAAAACATTGGGGATCACATCAAATCCCATCCTCTGCGCTGCAGCTTGAAGATCTGGCAGCGAAACGAGTGATCTGGTTTATTAATTTATTTTTCAGTGATTTGTTAATCGCCTTTTTTGGCTCAGGTTTTTTGTGGGTGTAGTGCAGACGTTGTATCACTAGGAAGCTTGTAGTAAGAGCTCCTGAGATAAGGCTGCTCCAGATATGATTTACTATACTAATATTTGTTTCCTGGCGTTTATATAGTAGATGGCAGTGATGTTTTTCTGATGGTTTGTCTGCTTTTCAGTGCTTCGGTACGTATCGTATTTCACGGCATATCTGGCGGTCCATCTTTCTGCATATTTTCCTTTTTTGTCTTGAATGTTTTCATTCTAGATTTCTTGTGCAGTTTTCCCATGCTTTCTTTGTAATAATATACTGCTAGATGATAATCGGGGTCGCCAACCAGAATTTTTCTTTTTTCTAGACAATTTTTCCAAAATTCACAGACTAAGGCTACATTCACACGTCCGTTTAAAACATCCGCAATCTATCCGCATCCATTCCGCAATTGCGGACGGTTTTTGCGGATATTTTGCGGATCCATTTATTTTAATGGGTCCTGATAATCAGCAGACATTGCACTGTATGTTGTCCGCATCCGTTAATCTGTTCCGTTCCGTTTTGCGGATCCGCAAACAGAAATCCTCCTGTCCTACTTTTCTCCCGAATTGCGGTCCGTAGCACAATGAAAGTCTATGGATCCGCAAAAAATGCGGAAGACATGCGGAAAGGCATCCGCATGTCATCCGTATTTGCGGATTCCGTTCCAGGAGGGGTGAAAAAAAAATATGTTATTCATCCTTGCGGATCCGCAAAAAACGGATGACATATGGATACATCCTTTCCGTTTTTTACGGAAAAACGGAACGGATGTCCTGGAAAAACGGAGCTTTTTGCGGAACAACGGATCCGCAAAAAACTGACCGTTTTCCAGGATGTGCACACATACGGACGTGTGAATGTAGCCTAAGGCTACATGTGCTTGAAAAACTGAGTTCTTTGGGATCAGCAAAAAACGGAAGGAAGAATCTTTTTTTTTGTTTTGTTTTTTTTTTGGTTTTTTTTTTTTTCTTCCCTACCCTCCTGGAACAGAATCCGCAAATACGGATGACATGCGGATGCCATTCGGATGACATGTGGATGCCAGAAGTAGGACAGGAGGATTTCTTTATGCGGACAGTCGGAACGGACACACGGATGCGGACAGCAAATTGCGGAAAGGATGCGGATACAAAATCAGGACGTGTGAATGGACCCTAATTGAAAGACCATAATGAATGATAAAGAGTATAAGTCATCCATGTCTATAGCTCAGTATACTGATCAGAAATGATGATAATTACCACCAAAAACTCTAGTCAAGGACCCACAAGCCTCAAAAAAATCATACACACATCTATTTTATTTATTTAGTTATTTTTTGCCAGAGGGAAAAAAATCCACCTATTTTTATAGACTGTCCAGAAATTTCTGGATGATTGGGAACCCTGAAGTAATGGTTCTAGGGATGAATACCCCCATAAAGGAGTTGTCCAGATTTTTTTGACAGTTTAAAAAAAATCATCCTCACCTGCTCTGTTCCGGCTCCCTCACCTGCTCCCCGCTGCTACGTTCCGGCTCCCTGGCTCCCCCATCTCCATCCCGCTGCTCTGTTCAGGCTTCTTGGCTCCCTTCAGTGGTTTTGAACAACTGTGTTAGTTCGGGATATGTGGCTGCAGAGGAGGAGGACGCTTATTAGAGATCTTTCTTGGTCTACAATAGAGCTAGAGTCTCGTTCTCAACCAGTGCTACCACTACAAAACTGTAGATACAACCTTTAGAAATTGGGTTGGGAGTGAGAGCTGCAGGTGTATACAGCTCTCACTGGGACCTGATTCTAATGGCTTTATCTCTGGGTTTATAGCAGCTGGCACTGAAATCTGGCTCAATGGTAGCCCAAGGGTGGCAGGCCCCTCCCCTGCAGCTACACAGCCCGAATGCAGTTCATTCAAAACTGTATGTTCCCTTTCCAGTCTGAATGAATTTGTGTTTGGGATGATCATTGGGGACTTAAAACGGCTCCTTTGGAGCCTGTCGTAATTAATATTGAATAGGATTCTGTATAGAAACAAAGGGATACAGGCGTATAACAGGGCCCTAGTCACTGAGGTGGGTCATTGCCGCAGCGCTACATTGGCAGCCATTTCCTACTATCTAGAGACAGGAGCGGGAAGTGGAGCACAGTGGGGAACCGCCACTGCGAGAATCTGCAAGGTGAATATAAGCTGGGGTTGTTTTTGTTTTTTGGTGTTTTTTTTTTTTTTTTTAATTGCCTTTTTTTTTTCATTTCGTACCCATACCTACATTTCCATCAGATGGAGGCATCATAGACCTAAATTTCCCAACTTTTGGGCTCATATTTGAAGAAAATGTTATATATAGTAATGTGTATATAGTTGCTGTAAATGTAATATAGCGGTTTTGCATGTTTAATGCATTCTGTGATTCAGAAACCTTGATCCAGTTCACAGCTGTGTCAGCACACGTTCCATGACAACAGAACACATTGTACCTAGTAAAAAAAAATACACAAGTCCTTGATTTATTTTTCCTGCCTCCTCACATTGTGTAGATTTGCTATTTCAAGTTGATTTTTAAAGAAACTTTTAAGACAATTTATTTTTTTTTATTAATTTTGTTTCTTTGCATTCCTGCCTATTACATTTGCTTGGTTATCTAGTGATCCTTTTTTAGTTATATCGTGACTTATTTCTATTACTGCTGCATAACTAAACAGATTTACCATTTGGCATGTTTGAAAGCTGTCTGACAACCTTTGAGAGAGCTGTAACAGAGGCAATATCGGTAGTCACCCCTCATTTCCTGAGATGTACAGTCAACTTGACATATTGTAAGGGCCTGAGATATAGCCGTTGATGCCATCAAAGGACTGCCCATCACATTCAGGGAACACACTGATTTAACTTTTTGTGTCCGTACATTGATGTATGTAAATTATGCACACGTCAAGACTTTTTTCACACGTGAAAGACTCCTCAAAACGAAGGAGGACTTCTCTTCTCTGTGGTTGGACAGAACACTGCCGGATCGACGGCCTGGTGAAGGCAGCGACTACATATGGATTTACCTTCCCTGAGGGCTGCCTGTGGCATCTGGGCCCTCCAATTGGCCTTCTCTGAGACAGCTGAATAGAACCTTGATAGGCGAGCCACCTGGTAGCTGTACTTGGGGTTTTCTTATTTTGCTAGGAATTACTATTGTTATGATTTTGACCTTTTTTTCCAGTCTACGTCAGCTTGTTTTTTCACTCCGTAGACATTCCTTGCAGGGCCCCATAATCATTATACCACAGTCTCTGGAAAACATGGATGTTGATCTGTCCTGTGCCAGTTTGAGCAGACTGATTTCCTTCCAAGGGAGAGAAGAGGCAAAAGCTAAACTAAGCCGAAGTGTCTTTTCTTCTCCGAGGCGCTTGTAGCTGCGTGATATTTCCTCCTGACCACAGGCGCACAGTATTTCTGCTATTATCTGAGTGACCCACAGTCTTACCTTACCTCAAAAATGTGTTAAATGCATGGAATGCTTTTTGCGAGAGGCGTTCTCATACCTCTCTCCCAGATCACATATGGGTATAGAGAGCCGCCGGTGGCATGAGAGACATTGAGAACATGAGAGACAATGGAACAAGCACACTTCTGTCTTACATACTTTGCCTCTAGTAAACATTCGTGCGTCTTTGGTTTGTCTTTTCATTTTGGGAGAAAAACACTACACCCCCTCTCCTTACACTGCCCTTCTGTTTTTGTATGAGACCGTGAGGGTTGGGGAGTATTCAACAACACGGGTCTTCTGCAGGTATCCACGTGGTAGCATATACAAGGCCTGCTGTGTTTCGCGTACTGAATAAAGTTATTTTTTTCCCCATACAGACCAAGGCTACATTTACCTGACTGTATTTTCGGTCTGCATCCGATACGCATTTTTTTGCGGATCACACGTGGACCCATTGATTTTCTACGAGGCCGCAAAAGTTCAAGTGGCTATGCCGCACAGAACCTGTTCTATTATTGTTCGTTTTGCGGACCAGCAAAAAGAGAAGAATGCACAAGGACCACAGCCATATTTTGGGGATCCGCGATTTGTGGACCACACAGCGTACAGTTGTGTGCATGTAGGATGAGGCCTCTTTTACACGTACATGTTCTCCACAGATAGAACTCGTACCCATTGATTTTAATATGTCTATTCACACATTGGTGACTTTCCACTAACCTTGGGTCACTGGAAAAACCTTGCAGACGTACCATTTTAGTCCATGATGTGGACCAAACACACTCATTGAAGTCTATGGGTCCATGAAAACCACTGAAACGATTCTAGTGTCGTAAAGCATACAGCCATCACATGGACATTCATAAGGATGTGTAAATGAAGCCTACAGTCTGCTGGTAGTTCCTACAAACAATGCTATGGGGAAGTGTCCCAATGATTGAAGGCAAACCCCAATTACACCCTGTCCCAGGTGATTATGGTTGTGGTGGTGGTATCTCCATCAGATGGAGGCCTCATTTTAATCTTTGTTATGAGGACCTCACCTCTGTGTATGGACCAGCTATGGTGTTTACGCCTTTCACTGGTCAAATAAGGGTCACTGCAAAGTAGGCTTATTGTATGGCACATTCACGACGCCATCACCAACCGAAACCTATGGTCATTTCATATGGTTGGACACTATCCGATATGTGTGTGTCCTACAAATAAGTTACATTACTTGAACAGATGAAAATAATTGAAGTCTCTGTTTCCAATCTACTGTTTTCCTGAAGAACAGAGGCCAAATGTCAGGTTTATCCAGCTCTACATGAAGTAAACCGCGGTGGGTGGTGGTGGGAAATGGCCATATACAGTTTTTCCAAAAATGTGGTCATAGAGAAAAAAAACAGTATAGTAATAATAATGCAATGAGAGCTTTGTGAGACCACACACAGTAGAAAACACAAAGCTGTCTGTTTTTTTGTGATAAGGAAACCAGTTTTCGTACCAAAATGTCATCTGTCAATCGGAAGCCCCCATATTGCAGCGCTGCAGATGCGCGTGCTTTCAAAGCCCGGTCCCAACGGTGAATAGGAAAAAGGACTATTCACTGTATTAAATCTGTAGACGTCATCTTCGAGTGTACTGTAAAGGAGAAACTCTGAGCGGTTATATCCAAGTATGGGGGACGACAAGAATGTGTAGCAAACTCCAGAGTGGAAGTCTACCAAGATGTCCAGTGACCCACCACTCATGTACGTGAGGCCATACTGTACCCTCCATCTGCACTGCCATTCCATTCATCTCTACGGGATTTCCGGAGACAGCTTAGTACAGCGGTTGGATATTTCCCATAGAAATTGAAATGAGCGCCTGTGTTCATGCCTAACCTGTTGCTCCGTTCATTTTGGGAAGGGAGGCCCCGAGTGTATAGGGTTTCCATTCTCACGATTGGTGGATAGGATCCTTCTCACGATCCTCAGGATGGGTCATCAGTATAAAATAGTTGGAAAGCCCCTTTTACCCATTACAAGAAGCTGTATTCTCCTCTAGCAGATTAACCCTTTTACAAGAAGCTGTATTCTCCTCTAGCAGATTAACCCTTTTACAAGAAGCTCTTTCCTCCCAGCTGCCGTACATTTCTTTTTGGCGCAGAGCCTCATGATAAATTGCTTGCCTCCTCCAGCAGATGAACCCTTGTACAAGAAGCTCTCTCCTCCTCTAGCAGATCAACCCTTGTACAAGAAGCTCTCTCCTCCTCTAGCAGATTAACCCTTCACAAGAACCTGTATCATCCTGCTTTAGCTGGGCTGCATTATACACAGGGAAATATATTACATGCCTTATGAATACAATATTCTGTATGACGTAAGGGACGGGCTCCTGGTGGAAGGTGAGGAATATTCTTGCAAGATTTGCATTTAGCTGATTGATCGTCAGTGCCTCAGTGAATTCATTGACTGTGTGTGTGATACACTTTTGGCGAATTTGTGGGAAAAGGTTGGTGAACAGATTCTCCTTGTATTTCTATGGACCTGCAATTCACCGCAATGATAAAACAGGTGAATAGATGTGCTCATCCCAAATCTTGAAGAGAAGAGGAGGATAGACATGGTATATAGTATTGGCCTTCTGACATATACAGCACTCAATATAGTCTAAGGGGGAGATTTATCAAAGACCGCCACACGTCTCATCATGTATTAGGTGCATCCTCAGGCAGTCCGTGCGGTAAAATAAAATCTGCGGCAGCTCCAAACGGCCGTAGATTTGTCTTCATTTTCTGCAGTAAACTGACCCCATCCTCACCGCCCCTGTTTCGGAAAGTGGTGAGAGTGGCGTTTAGAAAGTCACAAATACTGTATTTCCAACTTTTTTTATGCCAGAAAAGTAGAGCAGGGAGACGAAAAATCTCCCCCTAAGTATTTTGACTGCTATACTCACAATATATTCTGTCTGTATCCACAATGTGTACTTAAAAGGGGTTATCCCATGACTAATGTAAAACATGAAAATTAGACATCATATAGCACATGACAATCTCTTTCTAACAAACCTAGAACCAGCCCTGTACCTCACATGGATCCAAAGATCTCCCCATTCATTGCTCTGCTAGATTTATATCAAGCTGGCAGCCTAGGGGAGTGTCTTTTCTTCTGCATCTCAGGGGGCGTGTCTCAGCTCTCCCTATCATGGCTCAGGAGGCAGTTGAAGGGTAAAACTGAGCATGACCGGCCTCCTCAGTGAGCAGGACAAAGAAGTAAGAAAAAAAAAACCAAACAGCAGGTGGCGCTATACAGATACATTTTATTGAATAACTCAGTGGCTATGCTACATTTTTAATTACATGCAATTACAAAAGTTTTCAGATCCAGGTGCTACTTGAAAACTGTAGAATATATTTTCATGGGACAACCCCTTAAATTCTTTGCTTCTATAGGAATCTATAAACTGGGAAAGGTCTGGTCAAGATTCTGTATACAGGGGAGTGTGGTATGGGGTCTGTACATAGTGGAAGTCTAGTCCTGGGGGTCTATATCTTTAGGTGTTTGGTGTGTGGTCTTTATTCATGGTGGGATGTGCTGAAGGTTGGGGCGTATGTACTATTTTTAATTCATATCCTGTAGGTTGGGACATATCCTATATAAATGGGTGAGGCATAAGTGAAACATCTCTCATCTTTGGAATCTCCTTGACATCTCTTTTCAGAAGTTGGCAAGTATGGTCTAAGACCACAGCGCACCCCTGAGCGATGAGCAGGAGGCTGTACGGTGGAGTTGTACAAACACTTCTAGGTCAAGTAAGGCCTCTTTCACACGAGCGTCGCGGATTTGTTCAGGATGCGTTGCGTTTTTAACGCGCGGATTGCATGCGGATGCAATGCGTTGCGTTTTTAACGCACCCCCATTCATTTCTATGGAGCCTGGGCTGCGTGAAAAATGCAGAATATAGAACATGCTGCGTTTTTCACGCAACGCAGAAGTGATGCGTGAAAAAAAACGCTCATGTGAAAAGCCCCATTAAAATGAATGGGTCAGGATTCAGTGCGGGTGCAATGCGTTCGCATCACACATTGCACCCGTGCGGAAATCTCGCCTGTGTGAAAGGGGCCTAATAGAGGAAAGGCACAAATAATATGAAAATGTGCTGCACAATTATTATATGGGGTATGCAAATAGTTACTAAAACAGACATGTCAGGAGAGGTGACAACTCTTAAGAACTTAAAATGGTTTGTTCTAAAAATGAATATTTCCCCTAATTTGTTCTGATGTATTAATCTGATAAAAGCAGCGCTCACATTAGGATCTGAGCAAACGTCCTGGATGTATGAAGCCGCTCCGGGAGGCCTGCACTCATTCTTGCTTTATAAAAGGCCGTCTCCCATTATTTCGTTAGCATTGATCTGTGTTACGCAGAAGACGATCAGTAAAAAAGATTACACCTTTTTATAAAAGCGTTCAGCGGCCTCGGTGGCGGAGCGCTATGATATTTCCTGGAGCAAATGAAAGCATTTAGCAGGTTGTCAGATGTGATTAATGGATTCTTTTCCCCTGGTGTTTGTGTAACAGGTGCAAGTTGTATCGGACTTGTGGTTGGGGTTTATTGTTTCCTTCCAAAAGTTTCATATTTGTGTAGAACTATTCAGATTTTTTTTTAATACATTTTTTTTAATTCCCCCCTGTAAAGATGTTAAAAAAAAATATTTGTATTTGAAAAGATTAAAGGTGTAGTCCAGCCGATTAAAAATAAAAAAAAAAGATATATATATATATCAGAATGGCTTAAAGGGGTTAAGGGACTAATGAGTTTTTTCCCTACTCTAATGGGAGCACCATAGAGAGATTGCTCAGTCCCCACAACTGGAAAAGAAGCTTTAGAGCAATTTAAAAAAGGGAACACCCACTTCCTCCTTCAGTGTGTTTTTCATAAGAACGTGATAAGGAATCCATATGGTATTATTTCTGGTGTATGGTCTATTTACCCGTTCTTTAAAGGCTCTATTACACGTAGCGAATATCGTACAGATTCTCGTGCACACAAGCGAAAATAAGCAAGAATTGTGTGATGTAACAAGCATGAACGATTCAAAGACGAGCGACAAATCGCTCCTTTCTCTTCCATCATGATCTTTCAGCATGCTAAAAATAAATGATCGCTCCTTGTTAATATATCCGTTTGTATAATATGGAGTCATCTACTCGCTAACTATCTCATACACGCCATTTGACCAAGCATCTGTCCCCCATCTTTACATGTAATAACAAGGAACGATTTAAAAGGGAACGAGTAACGACAGCAGGTACAAACAATTATGTGTAGAATTAAAAAAATATTGTCGTTAACGAGATGCTACATCTTTGATCGTTTATCGTTATTGTGGAAGTGGTCTTGGGGGGGGCAGCCAATAGCAGGCCGTGATGGGAACAAGCCTCCCTAGCATTGCGGGTGAAGCTAGGGAGGCTCGTTCCCTTTTTTAAATTGCTCTAAGGCTTCCTGTCCAGATGTTGGGGCGATCCATCTCTCTCTATGTTGTCATCATGGGTTCTGGAAAATCAAATGTAATTATTTTTGCAAGTGCCCACAGCCTTCCTCTTTAAACATAAGATTTACACTTACCTGCTCCTCTCCTCCACTGTGTCCATGTTTCAGTCCCCGCAGTGTTTACACCTGGCACAGCACATACTCCGCTGCAGCAAGTTACTGGCTTCAGTAGTAACATGCTGCTTGTGGCCACTTCACCTGCAGAAAACTCATTATTCCCGGAGAACCCCATTAAAAAAAAAATTAATGAAGTCATACTTTAGTGATCCCATGCTGCTCCCGTTCCAGAACTTCCTGTTTCTTCTTCTGGTCTCCACTTCCAGCTCTTTCTCGAAATAGGAAATGTAACTGTGCCACTGCAGTGACGCTCCTCGGCCAGTGATTGGCGGTGCAGCCATTCGCTGGCCATAACAGAGACTCTTCTCAGCCAGTGATTGGAGGTGCAGTCACATTTCCTGTGTCATGAAGGACCAGGAAGTAGAGACCGGGGGGAGGAGCAGAGAAGCGTTGTAATGGGGGATCCATGAGGTTAAAATAGTTAGTTATGCCACTGTATCCTTATAACGGTGTCAACTATATCGCCTCCATAACAGTGATAGCCGGGAGTACATTTTATTTCTTGCCTCCTTCCCTACACACCATCTTTCTAGCATCCGTTATTCACGGAGATTAATATTTCACTCATTTATTTTGACAAGGACATGATTATACCTGGAGAAGCTCTTTTTCACGTGCACATTATAGAAGACCTTGCCTTAAAGCCTTATAGTTGCATCGATGACCAAGTGCGCCCCCCACCGCTAGGATCTTTAGTTCCCGAATCACTATAGGACCACTGCCTCAGAATTGTGCGTCGCCGGATAAACCAAATAACATTATACAAAAAAAAAAGTTACAAAGGTGACTTCAAACACGACTAAAGCAGCTCAGCAGCGCTCGGCAGAAGATGTGAAGATGAGAGGAATCTTTCTTCATTGGTCTCCTGGTTGGAGTCCGCTCTCCAGCAGTGAGGAGATAAAGAAAAGAACTTGTTTCACATCAGACGGGATTATTTTTGCAGATGAAATGCAACAGATTGAAGAAGACCCGTGTGTTCATTCTCATATTGTCGGGTGATTTTCAGAGTTTGACATCCTTTTTTTTTTTTCAATTTGTACGATTACAGGCTTTTTTTTGTGTGTGTGTTTTTGTTTGAAATAATTGGCTTTTTTATATATATATATCTAGTATGTAGCTGATTTTTATTTTTTATTTTTTCACAGCCTTTGTTGTCTGTTCTAATAGCCCTACACATCTGATATGGTCAATTTCACGCTAATTCCCGTAGCCCCAAGCACGAAATCCTTCCATTTTTCTGAATCCTATATCTATGTTAACAGGTTGTCATTATGATTAGTGTGGCTGTTTTCTGGAAAACAATAGATTGGGTTAGAAAGAATGAATGTGGCTAATGGCCCTAAAACACGGTCCGCGAAACACGGATCTGCAAAAAATACGGATGACGTCCGTGTGCATTCCATATTTTGCGGAATGGAACAGCTGGCCCCTAATAGAACAGTCCTATCCTTCTCCGTAATGCGGACAATAATAGGCCATGTTCTGTTTTCTTGCAGAACGGACATATGGACACAGAAGGCACACAGATTAACTTCCGGGTTTTTTTTCTTTTTGCGGACCCATTAAAATGAATGGCTTCGCATACGGTCCGCAAAAAAAAAAAAAGGAACAGACATGGATAGAAAATATGTCCGTGTGCATGAGCCCTAAGGGTCCTAATTGTCGATTGACAATGAAACAAGTCGATCAGCTCTCTTTTTAAGGAGCCTTTTCATGATCTAATCGAAACTATGTGGCGGTATATTTCCCATACATTTTACATTATGTCGGCAGTATGACCCATGTTTACAGTGGGAGATGTGCTACTGACCAGTGAGCTTTTGTATGCCCACATCAAATAATTATTTGCATGTTTGTGGGCTGAACAGTGGGGTGTTTAGATGGGCTGATGATCGACCAAATAAGTCTTCATACGAACGCTGCCCCGTCATCTGTCCATGTAATAGGCCCTTAAAGTCTTTTTTGAGGAGCAGATTTCCTGCAGATAATGATTTCTGATTGATGACACAGCACATTAATTAGCTCCAAAAACTTCTTTCAAAACTTCAATAAAAAGTAATTGGTCAAATAGTCCCTTTAAAAGGGTGGGCCACCTTTTTGTTTTTTTTTTTTTTCTGTAACCCCCTCCTGGCCTGACCTGTAAAAGAGAAGCACCTCTACCACTGGGTCCCAACAAATTCGCTCCCCCTCTTTCGCTGCCTCACTAGGGTACCCTACTTTCAATATTCGCTTTGCCACCATTGCAGGTAATCACTGGCTGCAGTGATGACCTGCTCTCCTTGCATCAGCTGAGTTGGCCACGTTGCACAAGATTGGTTGCAGTGGTATAAGGCTAGGGCTACATGGCGACAGTTGTCACAGCCAGGATCCCTGAGTAGCGGGGATCCCATAGAGATGAATGGGATCGCAGCGGCAGTCGCAAGAAATCCAACCGTGGATGTTGACAGTGGGGGGATCTGATCCAGGGAGCGAATGGGCCAGAACCCAGTGGCGTGGAGAAGGTAAGCATGCTTCTCCTTTGCCGGTCTACCCAAAAAGGTGGCCGACGCCTTTAAAGGGGTGGTTTAGCTAACAAATCAAGCTGTATAAACCAATGTGGAGAGCAGCTAGAAACGGGCAGTTGAGGTGGAGCTTCATGGAGACAAGTTGCTACTGGGTAACAAATTGAGGAGGGCCCCAACAGTGAGGCGGGGGTCGTCGCATTACAAAGTAGGTGACTGTATGCTGATGATCACCTGTATCGGGAGGTCCTATGAATCTATATATCTATTTAGGAAGTGTCTTTTAGTCAGTCAAACTATTGACCTACAGTTTTTCTGAAACCACTAAGGTTTGTCTAAGGGGTATTCCCATCTCACCGCTGGGACCCGCACCTATATTGAGAAGCAGGGTTTCCCGAGGTCCGGCCACCACCAGGCGCAGCTCCCCACTGCGTTCATAGAAATGAATGGGAGCGCACCGCACATGCGCGGCCACTGCTCCCATTCATTTCTATGTAGCCGACGGAAATAGCCGAGCCAGTGCTCAGCTATTTTCTAGGGCCCCAAAGAAATGAATGGAGGGTGGCTGCGCATGCGCAATGGACCCTCCTTCACTTCGGGGGCTCCATTCTCGATATATAGGTGCGGGTCCCAGAGGTGGGACCCGCCCCCATTGTCCAAGATGGGAATAACCCTTTAAGGTCGTGGTCACAGGTGCATAGCTGTTTATTGTCCCATATCTTTTGGCAAGATGTGTTCGGCAGATATAATGTTGCCTAACGCTTCTTAATGGGTTTAGATTTTATTTTTTTTTACCCAAAAACAGTGCCAGTGTTGAATCTAGGCTACATTTGAATGATAGTAAATTGCAATACCAGGAATAGCCTGTGTGCAAAATTGGAGCTGTTTTAGGGAAATTTCCCATGGTTAATGTAAAAAAATAAATATACAGTAACCTATAGTACATAAGTTTCTTTGGGACAAACTTGCAACCATTCCTGTACCTCACATGGAACCACAGATCTCCCCATTCATCGCTCCAATTTCTCTGCTAGATTTATTTCAGGGCGTATGCACTTTCTCAGGGTGAGTGTCCTTCCTACTGCACCTGATGGCACTGAGCATGTGCTTCCATCTCAGTGAGCAGGACTGAGAAATTAGAATAAGAGTAAACAGTAGGTGGCGCTATACAGATTTCAGTGAATAACTCAACGGCTGTACTAAATTTTTAATTACATGCAATTACAAAAGTAATCAGAGGAAGGTGCTGGTTTGAAGAATGTTGAATATTTTTTGTGGAAAAAAAACCCTTCAAGACTTCAAACTCTAGCAGAATCTGTGTGTTTCTAAAAGCTGTAATGTAAGCCCCTGCTGTCAACAGTGTGGAAGCTGGTCAGTAATTAGCTCTGAAAAGCAGAGGATGCTACAAGGAAAGCTGGGCTGCCTTTATGGAGTTGTGAAAGGGATAATCTCAATGATAAACAAGCTTCTTCGGCATGGGCCCGATCACTTGCAGACTGGTTTCCATGGGGCTGCCCTGAAATGTGACCACTAGCGGCAGAGTAGTAATCACTAGAGGATAGAGCGGAGACAATGGCTGGTAGGTGAGCTGCTTTTGTTCTGCGTGCCTGAGATGTCGTGTCAGTCCCTTTAGTAATGCGCCCGGGGTGGAGGAAGAGAAACACAAAAGTGCAGCAGAGTTAATCCCTTTCGAAAAATGCAAGGTCTCTATCTACTGTAGCTTGTTTGTCTTACTGCAAAATATTAACTCACTCCCGTCTAAAAATTCCTATTTTAGGCAAATTTTTGGTAAAACGAAAATATGTAAGAATCGTAAAGAGGTTATTGACCCTAAGGGGCCTTTCTTGCAGACCCTTGGGGAGGGGTTCATACTTACATCATTGCTACCGCTGGGTTTCAGTTCCTTCGCTCCTCTGCAGATCACAAGTCTCCCAACCTCCACCATGACACCGGTCATGTGGCCGGTGCTGCCAGTGACCATCCACAGAGGTGACGTGTGTCCTATGCGTCACGTGACACAATAACGCATAGGGCAGACGTCGGCGCTGCTCGGCCAAGAGACCCACGTCAAACCGGAGGTTGGGAGGCCGGCCATTTTGTAGAGGTGGCGGGGGAGTGAAGGAGTTGGAATCCAGTGGCGGGGTTCAGGTAAGTATCATTCACGCGGCAGGTTCATGCAAGTGCAGCGGTCTCCTTCAGGAAGGAACGCTTCTTTCCCAACAATCGTCTGTAACATCGGGATGTGTAAACTCGCCTTTAGAGTATATTATTTAAAGGGGTATTGACATCTCAGACAATGGGACATATCACTAGGATATGTCCCCGTTGTCTGAAGGTGCGGATCCCAAACTGAGCTGGCAAAGTGAAGGAGAGCGCACCGCCCTCCATTAATTTCTGTGGGGCCGCCGAAAATAGCCTATTTCAGTTGGCTTCACAGAAATGAACAGGAGCACAGTGCGCATGCGCGGCCATTCTCTTCAATGGGGCAGATGGAAATAGCCGAGCCATCGCTTTAATATTTTTGGTGGCCCTATAGAAATTAACTTTGCCAGCTCAGTTTATGAGATAGGTGCGGGTCTCACCCCTGGTACCCGCAACTATCAGACAATGGGGGCATTTCCTGGCGATATGCCCCCATTGTCTGAGATGGGAATAACCCTTTAATAGTACTGTTTGTTATCCACCAGGCATATGAATGCTTTGCCCTTTTTCTCCTGGCCTCCTGTTTTGTCCCGATTTCCTAATCAACTTGTATTTGACAAATAGTCCATGCTTGAGCTGTTTTACTCCTGTAATTGAATAAGTTGGGTGTTAATCAAGAGTTCGCTGCCAAGTGTTAAAGCTATAAATCAGAGGTTCGTTCAGAGAAGATGATAAAATGCACCTTCCTAGGTGTCTACAAAGTACACGGGGAATCAAAGCATGGCAAGGTCTGGGCTTGGTGGCCTTAATTCAGTCTTCTATTCTAGATGTTTTCTTCATGCCTGTCAGAAGGCATTGATGCCACCAATGTCTCGATCAATAAACAATACCTGTTAATTATAATACCACAGATTCACATTATAATATTAGGTCACTTCATGGAGACACCCACCCCATTTCTTGCAGTCTTCATTGTTGTAAAATTAACGTTAGAGAAAGAAGAGTCCACCTTTACCACCGGCAGGTAATGTCCAGGACTGGCAACCCTTGGCTCCTTTCCAAGAGTTGAAGCTTTATTTGGATTTTCAGGCCCAGAAACAAGAAGTATTCGAGCTCTTGATCCGATGAAATGTAAAAACCTAATATTTTTATACATTTATGGCCAAACCCACAGTTGACTAAGCATCATTGAGATAAGATTGGTGGCGGCAGGACCAGAACTATTTCTTGGACCATTCCTAAGAATGGATCGTCACATTGCTAAATGTTACCTGTGGGTTTTTGCACAAAATCTTATTTTTGGTGTTCACCACTCCCGTAATGGTAATTTCATGAAATGGTAGAGTTCTGTAGTGAGTTATCAAGCCATGGAACTATCCATTAAGACTTGTGCTATAGACTAACAAGTACTTCTACACATTAAAAAATATTTCTTCTGAGGAACAAGACTGTCCTGATCTGTCCATACAACACTCGTACGGTATAACTAGAAAGAATCAGTAGTTCAACGTTTCTGGCTCAGGTTGCATGTCCTAATGGGGTCTCTCGGCTTGGAGCCTTTGCAGTTAGAGGGGTTTTTCGGAATTTTAATATTAAAGAGGACCTTTCACCGCTCCTGACATGCCTGTTTTAAAAGCTCCATGCATTCCCCATGTAATAACAATTCTGGAACATCTATTCTTATGTCTGTATGTTGTGCCATTCCTTTATTATTTGCACTAGAAGTTATGAATTAATTGCTATTTGCCTTCAGTAAGGGAACAGAGGGGAGGTAACCAGTTGGGGGGGTGTACCTGCACAGACTGACTCTAGCCAATCAGTGCTGTCATGTTCAATCTGTGCAGGTACACCCCCCAACTGGTCACCTCCCCTCTGTTCCCTTACTGAAGACAAATAGCAATTCATTCATAACTTCTAGTGCAAATAATAAAGGAATGGCACAACATAGAACCATAAGAATAGATGTTCCAGACTTGTTATTACATGGGGAATGTGCATGAAGCGATTAAAGCAGGCATGTCAGGAGTGGTGAAAGGTCCTCTTTAATGGACTTATCCTCAGTATAGGTCATCTGTATCAGATCAGTGGGTGTCTGACACCCGGCCTTCCTGCCGATCAGCTGTATGAAGAGACGGACGAACTCTGGTGCGGCTGCTGCCTTCCCTTCATTGTTTACCTGTTCGCCGTCGACATTGCAGCGGTGAGCCGGTGTAATTACAAGAAGCCGTCCCATTCACTTCTATGGGGCGGCTCTGTAGTATTCAAGTGTATAGGAACGAGCCGTCCGATAGAAGTGAATGGGACGGCTTCTTGTAATTACACCTGCTCACCGCTGCGTTGTCGACAGTGAGCAGGCAGGGAGTGCTGCCTTGTCTTCCACCAGCTGATCGGTGGTAGTTCTGGGTGTCAGACTCCCGCTGATCTGATACTGATGACCTATCCTGAGGATAGATTATCAAAATTAAAATGATTACGGCTTGGAAAACAGCAAAGAGCCTTGTGGTATCTGCTCTGTGGGAGGGAAAATGAGTACTGATAGAGCGCCCATTGAAATAAATAGATGCCCGTTGTTTTTAAGGGGCTTCCTCAGTGCAGAAGTGCTGGATTTGTCCTGGATTCAGCTCTCAGCGGAGCTCATGGAGAGGTCTCCACAGTAGGTAATCATCAGTCAGCTCCTCATGCCCCTCTACATGTAACAAGGGCTTGGCTGCAGTCGACAACCCATTCCCGGCTGAGCTGCATTGCAGTGAATGCTGTGGTTGATTTAGAGGTTTGCCTCATGAACATTACGGTATCTGTTACTCTGTTGACTAAAACACGTTCTTGCATTGAAAAATACTTAGAGGCTGTCCAGCCGGTTTGAGAAACATATTCTCCGGAAAACCTCTTAAAGAAGACCTGCTACCTGCTCTGATATGCAGTAACTACCTCCTCCCATGTAATATCAATTCTGTAGCATCTATTCTTATGACACACTGTTGTGCCATTCCTTTATTATTCCTATTAGAAGTTATGAATGAATTACTAGCAGTCTGCAATGAAGGTCCAGGTGGGTGTTGGCAGTTGGGGGGGTGTCCCTGCTCAGTCAGACATTATCCAATCAGTGCTGCCAGTGTCAGACTGTGCAGGGACACACCCTTAGGCCTCATGCAGTTTGCAGTCCCCAATGCATAGGCAACATCTGTGCGGATTCCGCTAATGGATCCAGACCCATTCAACTTGAATGGGTCCGTGGTTCTTCCGCCATGCAAAAAAGTAGTACATGCACTATTTTTTTTTGCAGTGCTGAGGCACGGACAGAAACCCCATGGATGCACTCCGTGCTGTTTGTGGGCTGCAATACGGGAACGGCCATGTGCATGAGCCCTTAACTAGTAACTACCATCTAGACCTTTCTTCCAAATTGCTATAACTTCTAGCAGGAATAATAAAGGAATGGCACATCACAGAGTCATGAGAATAGATGCTCCAGAATTGTTATGCAAGTAATTACTAAAGCAGACATGTCAGGAGAGGCGACAGACCTTCTTTAATATGTATCTGTGTGACCTCACCTCAAATATATGCATATATAATATCAATATAATATAAATAACCCAGGCATCTGAGATCCTGTGTGCGCTCGCAGTAGACAATATCTGGCATTTGGCCGCGTTCCACGGTGTATATTGGCACAGAGCAGCTCCAATCCCTGATAATGATCTCTTTGAAAAGTCAGGCTCGGTATGAAGCCAACCAAGCAGATTGCTGTGAAGCCCGTGTTGATCTCGCCACATGTTCTCTGGATGCAGTATACATATATACCAGCAATACATTGTGCCCAAGCTGGCGGAGCAGAGGGGTGACCTGAAGCTTCTGGCCTCCAATGCAAAATCTCTAACAGACCTAAACCTGCCATGTGCCAGTTACGTTTCTGGTGCCTTTTTATATGGCAGAGGGAGTCCTAGGCTTAAAGAGGACCTTTCACCACTCCTGACAGGCCTGTTTTAATAGCTTCATGCATTCCCCATGTAATAACAATTCTGGAGCATCTATTCTTATGTCTCTATGATGTGCCATTCCTTTATTATTTGCACTAGAAGTTATGAATGAATTGCTATTTCTCTTCAGTAAAGGAACAGAGGGGAGGTGACCAGTTGGGGGCGTGTACCTGCACAGACTGACTCTATCCAATCAGTGCTGCCATGTTCAGACTGTGCAGGTACACACCCCCAACTGGTTACCTCCCCTCTGTTCCTTTACTGAAGATAAATAGCAATTCATTCTAGTGCAAATAATAAAGGAATGGCACATCATAGAGCCATAAGAATAGATGATCCAGAATTGTTATTACATGGGGAATGAATGGAGCTATTAAAACAGGCATGTCAGGAGTGGTGAAAGGTCCTCTTTAAGCAATTTGACCTTCGAATCATAGATCGGAAGTCGATTCGTTCAAATACCTCAATTTTAAAGGGGTTATCCAACCTCTCTAATGCCCGGGCCCCTCACACAGGTTGTACTTACCTTGCTCCCCAGCACCCGCGTCGGTTCTGATGCACGGCCTCTTCTACATCTCCCCATCACTTGGATCAAAACATACAGGGGGCGGGCAGCCAATAGCAGGCAGTGACTGGAATGAGCCTCCCTAGCATTGCGGGTGACTCAAGGGAGGCTCATTATGGTCGTGGCCTGCTATTGGCTGAGCACCCCCCAGTCGCCGGATTATTTGATCCTTGTGAGAAGGAGATGCAGCAGCGGCCGTGCGGGCGTCAGAAGCGTTGTGGGTGCCGGGGAGCAAGGTAAGTATAACCTGTGTGAGGGACCTGGGCATTTTGGGGGGCCTTATACGGGTTGGATAGTACCAAAGCTCAGTTCGGACTGGTATTTTAAATAATTTTAAATAGTATGCAGGTATGAATACAGTAGTAATTTACCAAAGGTTTCATGAGTTTGGCCTAGACCAGGGATCCGCAACCTCCGGCACTCCAGCTGTTGTGAAACTACAATTCCCAGCATGCTCCATATATTTCTATGTGCGTTCTTAGAAGAGCAGAGCAAGTATGCATGCTGGGAGTTGTAGTTTTGCAACAGCTGGAGTGCCGACGGTTGCCTACCCCTGGCCTAGACGAATGTTGGCTCCACGGAGACAATTCATTTTAATGCTGTACAGAAACCGCATTAAAATCAAAGTATTTCAACAAATCGACTTCGGATCTATGCTCCGAAGGTCGATTCTCTGAAGCCTAAGAGGGACCTTAAGGCCCCCCTCAGGAGCGAGGCTTGGGTGCAGCTCCCACCTTTGCACCTCTTATAGCTTTGTCACCCTGGGTACAACGTTAGTGCTCATGCCCAAGAACGACACTACCCTCGTTTGTCTTTTGTGTCTCTGTTGATCCTTCAATCCCTGTAGTTCTGAAGAAATGACGTAAGATTTTTGTAATTTTTTTTTTAATTGGATGAACTGGGCGTAATCGCTATGCTCTCACCTTGCTGTAAGCAATAAATCAGCTGTTTGGTGTGAGATCACACGATTACACGAAGCTGTAAATCACTGCCTGTCAGTGGAATTAATGGTGCAACATGTGAAACTTCTAGGGTCAGGGAAGACGGTCGGGAAGTATTGATCCACGTCTTACAGTTTCAGAGGAAAACACAGCGGTGTGTGTGTAGAAGGGATTAGATGACTGTATGATGGACCTGGGGATCATGTCGGATGTGACTTATTCTCTTTACAAATAGCCGGTTTATGATGCAGTTTAGGGTTGCCACGATACCAAAATTTTGATTCGATTTCGATAGCAAGACAAAGTATTGCGATACTCAATACCATGCCGAAAAAATAAAACACCCAAAAATCTGTGTGCCCCCATCAGACCTCAGATCAGCCCACTGTGCCCCCATCAGACCTCAGATCAGCCAATTGTACCCCCATCAGACCTCAGATCAGCCCCCTGTGCCCCCATCAGACCTCAGATCAGCCCCCTGTGCCCCCATCAGACCTCAGAGCAGCCCACTGTGCCCCCATCAGACCTCAGAGCAGCCCACTGTGCACCCATCAGACCTCAGAGCAGCCCACTGTGCCCCCATCAGACCTCAGAGCAGCCCACTGTGCCCCCATCAGACCTCAGAGCAGCCCACTGTGCCCCCATCAGACCTCAGAGCAGCCCACTGTGCCCCCATCAGATCTCAGAGCAGCCCACTGTGCCCCCCTCAGAGCAGCCCACTGTGCCCCCCTCAGAGCAGCCCACTGTGCCCCCATCAGACCTCAGAGCAGCCCACTGTGCCCCCATCAGACCTCAGAGCAGCCCACTCTGCCCCCATCAGACCTCAGAGCAGCCCACTCTGCCCCCATCAGACCTCAGAGCAGCCCACTCTGCCCCCATCAGACCTCAGAGCAGCCCACTCTGCCCCCATTAGAATAAAATAGTCTCTTACCTCTCCTGCTCCGCTCTGGGTCCGGCGCTGCACTGTCACCTGACTGCGTGCAGCGTCAGGTCAGAGTGCGCGTACTACATCCTGACGCTGTACGCGGTCAGGACAGTGCAGCGCGGGCAGAGAAGACAGAGGAGCGCCGGACCTGGAGCGGAGCCGCGGCGCAGGAGAGGTAAGAGACTTTTTTATTTTATCTGCCAAAGGTATCGCAAAAGAGCAA
This sequence comes from Rhinella marina, assembly GCA_900303285.1. Taxonomy (NCBI): domain Eukaryota; kingdom Metazoa; phylum Chordata; class Amphibia; order Anura; family Bufonidae; genus Rhinella; species Rhinella marina. The sequence goes on from ONZH01025172.1 coordinate 175,603, forward strand.
ATCCCGGTACCGAATCGATACTGGTATAAAAGTATCGAAATATCGATACCTGCGACAACCCTAATGCAGTTGCAGAGAAATTGTTTCTACTGCTGGCACCCTTCTTCTGAACCTATGCCTGGCTCCATTGCTGGGGTCCTCTATCTTTCTTCTACAGTGATATACTGGGGGGTAAGAGTACTGAGTCTGTCATATCAATACCCTTGAGTTCTGTATCTAAATGCCATGGGTAAAGTAACATTGCTTATCTGTGCCCCATCAGCATTCAGCATATGGGGCAGTGTCCAGTTGGCCTATCTACCAATACATCTGGTGTCCAGGGAAGTATGGAAGTCCATTGTGCTCAACCACTTTCCTGTTCCCCAGACTTCACTGATTGTGGTCGGAAGGACTTCCAAGTTCCAAATGAATAATTTTAATTTCAAATCCCTGAACTATTTAATGGTTTCACCTACAAACATAGACTAATGGTAGTCGTAGCCTTAAAGGGGTTGTCCAAGCAAGTGATGGCACATGTAGTCTGTACGCGGGATCACAAACGTAGAAAAACACGCACAGTTGATAAAGCCGAAATAAACGTTTATGGGGCGCAGTTAGTAGAAACGCAGCCCGCAGTCATCTTAAAGGAAAGGGTTGGCCAACCCTTCATAAGTCATGGTCTATCCCAGGGATGGCCAACCTGCGGCTCTCCAGCTGTTGCAAAACTACAACTCCCAGCATGCCCAGACTGCCTACAGCTATCAGCCTACAGCAGGGCATGGTGGGAGTTGTAGTTTTACAACAGCTGGAGAGCCGCAGGTTGGCCAGTCCTGGTCTATCCTAAGGAAAGGCCATCGTTATCTGATCAGTGGGGGTCTACTATAGCTCTGGAGCCAAAACTACACAGTTCCAGTGCAGTGGATGTTATTGCAGTGCCTCTTCCGTTGAAGTGAATGCGAGCAGCACAGATCGGCGTTGTGTCAACACCCAGCACTCCCGCCGATCGCATTCACTTCAACGGAAGCAGCGCTACAATAACATCCACTGCACAATGGATGGCGCTGCGTGGTTCCAACGCCAGAGCTATTGCAGATACCCGCCCACCAGAGGATAGGCCATCACTTGTAATGGGTTGGCTAACCTCTTCTTTCCATCCAGCCAGTTTGATTGACTGAAAGCTATTTCTACCAAAATACCCCCATGAATGGGTACTTCGGCTTAATAAATTGTGGGGTTTTTTCTACGTTTGACCCCTCCCATACACTGTAGATCATTGGCCAATCCCACTGAAATTGATGGTTTTGGCCAACATTTGAATGCCCATCTTACATGTCCAGATGTTGGCTGGGATAGGGTCAGACTGGCCCACCAGAGGATCCTTTGGTAGGCCCAGGCTCTAATACAATAGTACGCCCCAAAGGTCCAGGAGAAAAAAAAATCCATTTGGCTACCTTTGGAGACAGTCACTTGCCACTAGCTTCTATTTCTTTGAGTCAAAACCTATTAGACCTTATTGATGACGTAGGGTTTGGATCTCAAGAATAATTTCCTCTGGTAGACCCAAGAAAACCCCAGTCCGACACTGGGCTGGGGTAATGGGTGGTTAATGAGATTGAGGAGTAATGATCTAAAAGCACTCTTTTTGATGGTTTTGCATGATCTGAACGTACACTGGACATACCTGGTGATACAGTATGTTATGTTTGAGCCGAGTGACTAGAGAAGACGATGCATTATTCTCTGATATTTTCAAAGCCTCGCCTGATAAAGGCACGCCGGTGGGGTCATGTCCGTGGAGTGAAGTAATGAGATGATGAAGGTAATTAATCCCATTTTGTCAGGTACTGCGGTACCTCTTTAATCCTACACTGACAATGATCTGGAAGAAACGCAGCTTCTGCTTTTGTTCATCAGACAAATATAAAGGGAAAGTTGGTAATTGGGACTAGCGTGCTCCCGGGAGCAGTGAGAAGTGTCGTGATCAGAGCAGCTACAAATGACCAAAATAATTTATAGGACCAAAAACTGATGGCAAAAGTATCTACAGCAGTGCAAAAACAGTGATTTCTCATTGCATGAATGGTTATGGAGCTGCTGTAGGGACCAATATCTAAGGATGCCCATCTCTTTGTGGATCGCCATCATCCTAATATTGTGCTGTGTGCGTTATTTCTCTGTATCAGGCCTCATGCACGTGAACGTGTGCCGGCCGTTCCTCAACATTTATTGGTTATATGGATTAGATCCCCGTCTGACTTGAGTTCGGAAACCTCTGAATTTGTGAAGGAAACGAGGCGAGTCCTTTTGCCCGAATAGTATGTGAAGTTTACAAGTGTTAACAGGTTTCATGTGCTCTTACATAGGAGTAGCCGGCATTTTATCTAGAGTTTCCCTTTTAATTGGCACCTCTGGGCATAGTGCAGCCTTTGTTTATCCCTTGTTATAGCAGTCAGACCAGAGATTAAGCGACTTCTTAATTGATTCACAGCAACATAAATCTGATTTTTTTTTTTTTAATGTTCCTTTACATCTACATAGGTGCCGAGGCTTGTCGGCGTTAATTATTTTCGGTACTGTCAAACACCGTGACTTTTATAGATTAATTTGTTTGATTGTGCCAATAACGAAGCAATTGTTGCTTGCAGAAGTACACCGGAAGACGGATAAAGTATTGTTCTACTTCAGCAATTTCCAAAATGTATTCATGTAGAAGATAAATGATTACGACGTGTACCTTGGGGCTCCAGCAACGCCTTTATTTTTCCATCTGACTTCAGTTTTATTAACATTCAGGAGTGTATTTGCCTGACTCGTTCTTAAAGAAGGCAAAGTATTAACCCTTAAAAGGGCGGTGTCACCTCAGACGCTGGCGGAGTATTGCTAGGACATGCCACCAATGTCAGATAGGATGGGACCCACACCTATCTATCGACCGGAGCCCCCGAAGTGAAGGCGCGCACGCTGTAAATACGTGACGTGCTCTCCATTCTTTTCTATGGGAGTTCTTAAATTAGCAGTACCAGCGGTTTCCATAGAAATGAATGAAGAAGAACCCACCGCTCAAGCATGGCCACCACTCCATTCACCTCTATGGGACTGCCAGATATAGCCACGCAAACGTTTGGATATTTTCGTAACTCGCAGGTAAATGGAGGGTGGCCGTGTACACGTGGCTGCTCTCCGTTCACTTCGGGGTTCCTGTTCTGGATATAGGAGCGGGTCCCACCTCCAGCACATATCTGACATTGGTAGCATATCCTAGAGCAGGGATGGCCAACCTGTAGCTCTCCAGCTGTTGTAAAACTACAACTCCCACCATGCCCTGCTGTAGGCTGATAGCTGCAGGCAGTCTGGGCATGCTGGGAGTTGTAGTTTTGCAACAGCTGGAGAGCCTCAGGTTGGCCATCCCTGTCCTAGAGATATTCCGCCTATGTCTGAGATGAGACAACCCCTTTAAGATACTTGTAAGCTTTCCTGTGGCTTGATGTATGTGACCATTTACAATGTCCACCTTTTTATTTTACAGATGGTGGCCACGACATCAGACAAAGACTTGTATATCGACACCTCAGTTGAAGAATCCTCTGGAGTATATCCAATCGATGACGATGACTACTCATCTGGTTCCGGATCAGGTAACGTCCACATGATAAAATCATGCTCCGTAAATGTTGAATTTGATTTCCGTATTAGCTACTTAGCATATGCATTGAAGTTTGTCACTTGGTGCCCCATACTCCTACAGTGCCCCTTCCTCATTTGTAATGAGTTGAAACGTGGACAGCTGGCATAGAGCCACAATGAAAAAAGGTGGCAAGAGAACCAAAACCCCATTGTCAGTCTCTCAATGGAAATGGTGCATCAAGTTGGCCGGTCTTCTTTCCTATCCAACATTTTATGGCCCTTGACAAGTGTTCTTCAAGCACCAAAACCTCTAGAATTACTGCCAAAAGTAGGCATACTGCCATCTGGTAGTATATTGTTTTTGCCTTTTCCTAGGAAATGGTGAAGAAGTGAAGCAGATGGTAGAAGCCAACAATACAGACATCAGCTTTCTTGGCATTGTATGTGGCACTATAATTGTGGTGGCCATCACTATCTGTTATCACATAGGTCCTTCATGTATCGCTTGTCCAAAGAAATGGCCGTATTTTATATGATTAAAGGGTCACTTAGCTTTCAGAAAAAAACTTTAAAATAGCATCATATCAAAGGTCTTGATCGGTGAGGGTCTGAACGAGGAGATAATGTGCTGAATAGTGCTCTTTCTCTCCTCGTTCTAGTGATCGGTGGGGGTCTCAGAACTCAGACCCCCACCGATCAAAACCTTTGATATGATGCTTTGACATATCAAAAGTTTTGTCAAAGCCATGTGACCCTTTAAGAAACATGGTTTAGGCTTGGTCTATGTGTCACCTGGTAGTGGACGTAATGATAGACACCAAGGATAGTTCTTGTATGTGCATTCACTAAAAGAAGCCTTGGTCCATGTTCATTAGAATGGGTGCTAATGCTTTGGCTGTTAAAGGGAGAACATATTGGGTCTGCACATTGCCCTCTCTCTAACTGTGTTTGCTCATAATGAGGGACCTTCAGTGTACTCTAACCACAGTTAACCTACGTCATGGTGACTTGCAATATGATGTTGAAACTCCTGCATCCCCATCATAATATCTGAACAAAAAGTTTTTTAGCCTTGATATCTATGACTCAGTCCTCTTCAATGATGGCCTTTAAGGCTAGGTTTTCATTTAGCGGCCATGACACCCACCTACAGTGGCCAACAGCTGCTCAAATTTGCAGGTTATTACTTTCAAAATGGTGCTCTCATTGGCCACCATGGGGGATATTTCGACCCCTTTACAGCCAGTATGTGGAAACCCAACCATAAACATCTGCTTCTGGCCTTCAAGAAATGGGTAATTGAGACTGGTAACATGTTTTTGTTTTTCTGAACCCCAGAGGAGAATTTCGTGCAGAGCATTATAGTCACCTAATCTACTCAGAATCCATGTAAAGTTTATTTTGGTGGTCATTTCGGTCTAATAATAAGTGATTATTGTGAAATCCAGATTGCTCAAATCTCTAGTATAAAAACCTTGACAAATGTCTCTGAAGTATTAAAATTTAAAGAAGAACTCCCGCAAAATTTTTATTCTCTGACCTGTTAGAAAGGTGCATGATATAATCTGTAGTGAATGTAATTTTCTTATCAGAGGCTGAAATTGAGAGTTTCCACTCTCTTCTAATTGTAGCTGGGTCATGTGACCAACACCCTGACCTCCAACTGACCCAGGACAGGAAGCCAGTAACTGCTCTATTCATTCCTATGAGACTGAAAGTGAGGCTCCCATAGGAATACATAGAGAATTAGACTTCCTTTCCACACATAAGGTGCTGTGTGAGTTGGTGGGTCTAATTCCTAGTCACATGACACAGATAAGAACTTCAGGATGATATAACTCAAAAATTCAGCTACTGGTAATAAAATGACATTCACTACAGATTACATCATGTACATTTCTAGCAGGACATGGAATAAAAATTTTTGTGGGAGTTCTTTAATTTAGAAAAACATACAGTAGGGTGGAGAAGAGACCTGGTCATCTTCATCAAATTCTGCAGTGTCTGCGATGTACTGAAACACCAAGAACTGCATTTCCACAGTTTTTTTTTAATATTCATGGTAATGTCTTATCAGGGCTTGTAGACATTGATGACCAAGACCTTGCAGCACAGCTCACCACAGTAAGAGCTCTTCCAGAAAGTCCACCCACCAGTGATGCTCCAGTAGTGGAGAAGACTACGCCAAGGATGCAGACAAACATAGACGTAAATCCAGAGGTATGTCCATCCTCCCACATACGTGTATTTTGAGGCACACAATGTTTTTCTACATTGGTTCTGAAAATGGCATTTTCCACTGTCATGTGAATATACCCTAACGGTGTAGTATGAAGCAGCCGTTGCGTCCACCTGATGCAGCTCTCTAAATTTTTTACTACGTAGTACTACTTAGATACTACATTACCTAGTAGGGGTTGTGCCAAGTTTTCAAGTTATCACTTATGTACATGATGGGGGATAACTAACTGATTGTTGGGGGTCCTATCACAGGGCTTCCCTTCAGTCCTGAGAAAAGAGGTCCCATTCCCCCGTCCTGATGGAGCAGCAGGTCGAGCATGCGCATTCCCGCTCCATTCATTCTGTATAGTACCACTGGAAGTAGGAGAGTGCTGTCCTCGACTGTTTCTGACAGTCCTCTAAAGAATGAATGGAACAACCTGCCACCACATAAGGAGTGGGAAAGCGACCACTGTTCTCATGATTGTGTAGGGGAATCCCAGCGGTCATACTTCAACTAATCTGTTATCTCCTGCCCTGTGGATAGGGGAAAATTTGAAAACTTGGCAATACTCCTTCTAAAGGGGTTGTCCCATCAGGACATTTATAGCAAATCCACCCCCTTTGCGCGCCGCCTTGTAATAGAGAGGTGGCTGCGCATGCGTGGTTGTCTCCATTTACTGCTATGGGACTTCTCAAAATAGCTGAGTAAGCACACTCGGCTATTTTCATATGTCCCATAGGAGTAAATTGAGAGACAAACATGCACGGTCACATCTGCATTCCCATTGGTGTGCAATGCAACCCCTTGATATACTGTAGGAGCAAGTCCTACAGGTGGGGCCCACACCTGTATCAGAATCCACAGGATACATGTCCAGATGAGACAGACCCTTTAAAACAGACTTCTGACTCGACTATAGAACTTTTCCTTGGTATTTTTTCAGTTTTAAGTTTTTACTGAGGTGTTAAAATGTAAGCTCTGAGCTTCCCAGTAAACGAGCTTTCCTCTTGTGTTACATACCTTGACACTCTCCCTTTGAGTCTACCTAGTTTTCCATCATATTTTTGTTAAGAAGTTTTATAAGCTAGCCACTTATCGCACGTCCGTATGTATTTCTTGTTTAGGACCCTGTGGTAAGAAGTAATAAAGATCAGATGGAACATAACCCCGTCAGTGAGGTAGAGGTGTACACAGAGAAGCAGTCAGAGAACCTGTTCCACAGAACAGAAGTACTTGCAGGTAAGCATTAGCTTTGGGCATTATTGTGTGTATAATATAATACTACCTTTTTATTATCATTTTTCAAATTGTATAAAGGTAAAAGAAAAAGAACAAAAGGAATTACAAAAAGGTTAGGCTCAGTGCACACTATCCAGTATATAACTGTGATATTACCTACTGTGAATGTTGGATCCTGTGCTGTCTATACTAAAGGGTTATTTTTTCTGTATTCTTGGCTGACTGATAATGAGATGACTGCTAAAAAGTGATCTCTACACAAGAGGAAGTATCAGCCTACAATTTGGCTGAGTCCAGCGTGAAAACGGCAGGATTTTAGAATTTTTGTAAGGAATACTTTCATCAACATTTTTTTTAATCACATATTAGCAACCTATATGTCATCAATTCTGTCTTTTAAATAAAAAAAATGTGGATGGTTTTCTGGATGTATTTTTTTTGTAGATGGGAAATTAAATAGTTACTAAAACAGACATGACAGGAGAGGGGATAAGCCCTATTTAAATATAGTGATGTAGAAAACGGAAAAGGCATCTGTCAGTAGATTTGTAGCTATGACACTGGCTGACCTGTTACATGTGCACTTGGAAGCTGAAGACATCTGTGTTGGTCTCATGTTCATATGTGCCCACATTGCTGAGAAAAATGATGTTTTATTAAATGCAAATGAGCCTCTAGGAGCAACGGGGACGTTGTCATTGCACCTAGAGGCTCTGCTCTCTCTCTCTGCAACTACTGCACCCTCTGTACTTTCATTGACAGGGTCAGGCATGATGATGTTTTCACTGCCTGGCCCTGTCAATCAAAGTGCAGGGTGGGGAGGCAGTTGCAAAGAGAGCAGAGCCTCTAGGTGTCCTGCTCACTGAGATGGCCGCACATGCTCAGTTTCATCCTTCAACTGCCTCCTGAGCTGTGATAGGGAGAGCTGAGACACGCCCCCTTTTCTGCAGCAGAAAGGACACTCCCCTTGAGCTGCCAGATTGATATAAATCTAGCAGAGCAATAAATGAGGAGATCTCTGGATCCATGTGAGGTACAGGGCTGGTTCTAGCTTTGTTAGAAAGAGATTGTCATGTATTTATGTCTGGTTTTCATTTTTTACATTAGTTATGGGTAATCTTGTTTTTCAGCGGTCATTGCCGGTGGCGGCATCGGCTTCCTCTTTGCAGTTTTCTTAATCCTGCTGCTGGTTTACCGCATGAGAAAGAAGGACGAGGGCAGCTACGACCTCGGAGAACGAAAACCATCCAGTGCTGTCTACCAAAAGGCACCAACTAAAGAGTTCTATGCATAAAATCTACTATAGTGTCTCTTTTTATGAGATCACTGAACTTCTTTTTTTTTTTTTCTTTTAAATAAAGCTTTTGCATAGAATAATGAAGATTTCATTTTTTTTTTTCATTAAAGAGCCTCGGAGGCAACTTTATGATATGAGAAAAGCCCATTGTATTTAAAAAAAAAATGAAATTCCTTTTCATGTATTCTTTAGTAATAAAAAAAACAAAAAGGTAAAATAAATCCCTTGCATTTTGAGTGGGTGACAGTGGCAGAGTATTATCTTCTAAGACCATTGGTATTCACCTCTCAGACCTTTTTTCTGCATAAACATACAAACCCACCCACGAAAACGGTTTCATTTTCAGTTGGAAAAGGTTGTCGAAAATTTTTTAGCATGACTCGGATCTTTCAAAATTGAGTTCTTTTTTTTTTTTTTTTTTCATTAATTTATCTGTTTCCAAATAAATGCCTTTAGTAGTTGTCATGGTGCAATTGTCTTAGAACTCAGATATACAGTATAATAGTGTAAATGTACTTTTTTTTCCCTTCTTATGTAAACATAAAGGAAATCTGTATAATCTGTGTAATGATATTAATTTTTTTTTTACACTACCGCTCCGTTTTATTTTTTCAGTGTACTTACTGACAGATTTATGCTGACTGATGTGTAAAAGGAGAAACGGAATATCTATTTACAAGCTGTTACTTAAAGTAGTAAGCTACTCTTTTCAAGGTGCATTTTCTCCTAAGTGAGATTTGTTTTTTGGTTATTTTTGAGTTTATCTTGAGTTATATCTAAGGTTTACAGGAGAGAATCCAATACATTCTCCATCTATTTTTTTTTTTTTTTTACACCAAAAAACTATTTGTAGATCTTGTAGGTGGAGATGAGCTTTGTCTACAGCCCCAATAGTTGCCTCCTGAAAATGTTAATTTTTGTCAGTACAGGAGTAAGCAATAGTTTCTTTTATTTTTGTATACATTGTGTAGGCTAGCTATAGTTGATTTAGTTGCATGGTTTGGCTTTTTTATTTATTTTCTTTTTTTTAAATGTGCTGCTTTACTGCATTTATTTTAATCTAAGTTTTTAGACACTGCCTATTCCAGGGAGGTTCAGCATTTGGGAGCTGCATGAAGGGGATCTGCCTTCTGGTAATTTATCTGTCCCTTTTGGTTGTGACTGAAAGGTTTCTCCAAACTCTACTATGGCAGAACATTTACCTGGTGCCAGGACCCCTTGTAGGAGGCCCCGGCTTCCAGACGGTTGTCAGTGCAACTTTCTAACTTTTCGAAAAATTTGACCCGGAAAAAAAATGTATATTTTTTTATTACAGTGGGGAAACCTAGAATGTTTGGCTTATGTGCTTTTTTTTATTTTGCACTGTAGTGTTAGTGTTTAAGGGATTGGCTCATGTCACACATTGATGGCATTTTGCTAGGATATGCCGTCAATGTCAGATAGGAGCGGGACTCGCTCTTATCTCCAGAACAGGTCCCCCAAATTGAACAGAGAGCAGCCACGCATGTGCAGCCACCCTCTGTTCACCGCTATGGGAGCTCAGAAAATAGGCGAGCACTGGCTCGGCAATTTACATCAGTCCCATAGCTGTGAATGGAGATGTGGCTGCACTTCCTCAGTGCACTCTCCATTCACCGCCATGGCACTTCCAAAAATAGCCGAGTGTGCTCACTCAGCTATTTTCAGGACTCCTATAGCCATGAATACAGAGCACACTACGCATGCGCGTTGTGCACGCCTTCACTTTGGTGGCTCCACTCTGGAGATAGGAGCGGGTCCTACCTCTGGGACCCGCTCCTATCTGACATTGATGCCATCAATGTGTTACATAAGCCAACCCCTTTAAGTCTGCCGCTCTAATGCAGAGATGATTCTAGACATGACCGGAGCATTGGTTTCAGATAGGTACAGGACTTTTTTTTTTTTAGTCTTTTTTTTTTTTTAGTCTTTTTTTTAGTCTTTTTTTTTTTAAGTCTTTTTTTTTTTTTTTTTTTATGCCTTCTGACTGGCAAAGATTAATTGCTGCAAATCTCCACTGCGTTTTAGGTCAGAACGTGCTATAATATTAAGGGTTGTTTTGGTGCAAGAAAAAAAAAAAAGAATCTGAAGTGGAAACGTATTCTCTCCAGTTAAAGCACAAGCCTTAGAAACGATGTTGGTTTCATTTTAGGAGCGGATGCACCTTCACCAACTCCTGTACAGGAGCAGGCCAGTCATACATTGCATATAATGATGTGCGGGTGAATCTGGCGACAAATGTATTACATATGTAATGAACCAGAATGAGACAATAGGAGGCTCTTCAGGAGTCGGAGAGAGCCACAGGATGCTTAATCCTGGTATGGACAATGGGGATGAGCCAAATCCAAAGACTATAACAGTATTGTGACGACGTTTCAGAAGTTCATGGCCACTGTACAAACTCCTTCCCATTATGTTTCTTTTTCTGAAGGTACGACTTAGGAGTTTCCAGAGCAATTTTTTGTCGTTTTCACCATGCATTTAAGTTGTAAAGTCTTTTTAAGCCTTTGAAGTGCCTATGATTCCATGTAAATTGTTGCAGACTGTGTTACAGAGTGTATAACAGTAAAAAAAAAAATGTTGGTATTTTATAAGCACAGAAAAAAAATTAATGGTAATTTTTGTAGTCTTACATCAATAGACCTAAAATGTAACTTGGGAACATAAACACTACTAAATAAAAACATGTGGCCTAATAGTGGCTCCTGTGTCATCATTTCTCATCTCACAGCTTTGCAATGACATCCTTGAACTGCTGGTTTTTGGCTTTTGTTGCTTTTACAGGCTTTTAGCAAAAATGTAAGACTTCAAATCATCAATCAATTCATTATTCAGCTTTGAAGTAAAAAAAATGCTACTATCAAGTTCGTGAGAAAACGAGGATCTGAGAAATGGAGGACGCTGTCGGCAAAGGGCCCCTGTACAAGCAGTAGGTCTGGTCCCCTTCCCTTCAAAGGCAACAAAGCTATAAAGTTCATGCTTTACGCACATCAGCTACACATCCGATATTTACCACTGAGAAGACATTAGATACAAATATCCCCCTTTCACGTTCCATACCCTGTATAAGGTGGAGGCTTGGGCAGAGAAGTGGCAGATGAGGTTTAACACTGAGAATGTAAGGTTATGCACATGGGTAAGAATAATGCAAGTCACCAGTACGTACTAAATGGTAAAACACTGGGTAACACTGACATGGATAAGGACTTTTGTAGGCAGTCCTTTAGAGGACAGCAATCTTGTAGCACCATTATGGGGTGCATCAAAAGGGGCATAGATGCCGGTGATGAGAACATAGTCCTGCCACTTTACAAATCACTAATCAGACCACACATGGAGTACTGTGTACAGTTCTGGGCTCCTGTGAACAAGGCAGACATAGCAGACCTAGAGAGGGTTCAGAGGAGGGCACTAATGGCAGCCAAGCTCATTCCAGAGGGTCCCGCCACTGCTCGTTTCACAGCAGACTGTTCTGCTCCAGGCAATCGGCGGTTAGAACGGGATATTGGTGGGGGAGGAGCAGTGCTTCTACAAACACCGCTAGAAGTGGGGGAGGAATGGAAGGAGGAACTAGAACAGATCAGAAGGAAAGGTGTAGGGTAAGAAATATACACCAACCTCCTAATTGTTTGTACACTAATGCCAGAAGCCTAGCTAATAAAACTGGTGAACTGGAATTAGTGATGTGTGAGGAGGACTATGACATAGTAACTGAGACATGGCTGGATGATAGCTATGACAGGGCAGTTAACGTACAGGGTTATAATCTTTTTAGAAAGGATCGTCAAAACCGGAGAGGGGGAGGGGTCTGCCTTTATGTAAAGTCCTGTCTAAAGCCCACACTGCGGGAAGATATAAGTGAGGGACATGAAGATGTGGAGTCACTGTGGGTAGAAATAAATGGAGCCAAAAACAATAATAAAATACTAATAGGGGTTTATTATAAACCACCTAATATATCAGAGACCACAGAAAATCTACTTCTAAATGAAATAGACGAAGCGGCAAATCAGAATGAGGTCGTTATTATGGGAGACTTCAACTACCCAGATATAGACTGGGAAACTGAAACCTGTACATCTCATAAAGGAAACAGGTTCTTGGAAATAACCAAAGACAATTACCTTTCCCAACTGGTTCAGGACCCCACTAGAGGGACGGCCATACTGGACTTAGTATTAACCAATAGACCTGACAGAGCAACAGGTGTGCAGGTTGGGGGACACCTGGGAAATAGTGACCATAATATAATAACCTTCCAATTGTCATTCAAAAGAGCGTTTCTTCAGGGAGGAACAAAAATTCCAAACTTCAAAAAAGCAAAATTTAGCCAACTAAGAGAGGCCATAGGCCTAACTAACTGGGACAAAGTCCTCAAAAATAAAAATACAGCCACAAAATGGGATATTTTTAAAAGCATCCTAATATCTAATTGTGAGAGGTACATACCATATAGGAATAAAATAATAAGAAACAAGAAAAAACCAATGTGGATAAATAGAACTGTAAAGAAAGCAATAAATGACAAAAAGAAAGCATTTAAATCACTAAAACAGGAGGGGAGTGAGGAAGCATTGAAAAACTATAAGGAAAAAAATAGAATATGTAAAAGACACATAAAAACAGCCAAACTAGAGACCGAGAGATTAATCGCCAAAGAGAGTAAAACTAACCCTAAAATGTTCTTCAATTATATAAATACTAAAAAGTATAAACCTGAAGGTGTCGGCCCCTTACAGAGTAATGAGGGGGGAGTAGCAGAGAGCGATGAGGAGAAAGCGAAGCTGCTAAATAACTTTTTCTCCACTGTATTCACTGAGGAAAAAAAAATGTCAGATGAAATGCAGAGTATAAAAGTAAATTCCCCTCTAAAAGTGTCCTCTCTGACCCAGGAAGAGGTGCAGCAACGTCTTAAAAATATTAAAATAGACAAATCACCAGGACCGGATGGCATACACCCCCGTATCCTAAGAGAATTAAGTAATGTCATCGACAGACCCTTATTTCTGATATTTAAGGACTCTATACTGACGGGGAGTGTTCCACAGGATTGGCGCATAGCAAATGTGGTGCCAATATTCAAAAAGGGTCCAAAAACAGAGCCTGGAAACTATAGGCCGGTAAGTTTAACTTCTGTTGTGGGTAAACTGTTTGAAGGTTTTCTGAGAGATGCTATCTTGGAGTACCTCAATGAAAATAAGCAAATAACTCCATATCAGCATGGCTTCATGAGGGATCGGTCATGTCAAACCAATTTAATCAGTTTCTATGAGGAGGTAAGTTCTAGACTTGACCGCGGCGACTCAATGGATGTCGTATATTTGGACTTCTCCAAAGAGTTTGACACTGTACCACATAAAAGGTTAGTATACAAAATGAGAATGCTTGGCCTGGGAGAAAATGCCTGTATGTGGGTAAGTAACTGGCTCAGTGATAGAAAACAGAGGGTGGTTATTAACGGTACATACTCAGATTGGGTCACTGTCACTAGTGGGGTACCACAGGGGTCTGTATTGGGTCCTATTCTCTTCAATATATTTATTAATGATCTTGTAGAAAGCTTGCACAGTAAAATATCAATTTTTGCAGATGACACTAAACTGTGTAAGGTAATTAACACAGAAGAGGACAGTGCACTGCTACAGCAGGATCTGGATAGACTGGAGGCTTGGGCAGAAAAGTGGCAGATGAGGTTTAACACTGACAAATGTAAGGTTATGCATATGGGAAGGAATAATGCAAGTCACCAGTACATACTAAATGGTAAAGCATTGGGTAACTCTGACATGGAAAAAGGACCTAGGAATTTTAGTGAACAGCAAACTAAGCTGCAGAAACCAGTGTCAGACAGCTGCTGCCAAGGCCAATAAGATAATGGGTTGCATCAAAAGAGGCATAGATGCCCGTGATGAGAACATAGTCCTGCCACTTTACAAATCACTAGTCAGACCACATATGGAGTACTGTGTACAGTTCTGGGCTCCTGTGAACAAGGCAGACATAGCAGAGCTGGAGAGGGTTCAGAGGAGGGCAACTAAAGTAATAACTGGAATGGGTGGACTACAGTACCCAGAAAGATTATCAAAATTAGGGTTATTCACTTTAGAAAAAAGACGACTGAGGGGAGATCTAATAACTATGTATAAATATATCAGAGGTCAGTACAGAGATCTCTCCCATCATCTATTTATCCCGAGGACAGTGACCATGACGAGGGGACATCCTCTGCGTCTGGAGGAAAGAAGGTTTGTACATAAACATAGAAGAGGATTCTTTACGGTAAGAGCAGTGAGACTATGGAACTCTCTGCCTGAGGAGGTGGTGATGGTAAGTTCACTAAGAGAGTTCAAGAAGGGCCTGGATGTATTTCTGGAGGGTAATAATATTACAGGTTATAGTTACTAGAGAGGGGTCGTTGATCCAGGGAGTTATTCTAATTGCCTGACTGGAGTCGGGAAGGAATTTTTTCCCCTAAAGTGAGGAAAATTGGCTTCTACCTCACAGGGTTTTTTTTTGCCTTCCCCTGGATCAACTTGGAAAACAGGCTGAACTGGATGGACAGATGTCTTTTTTCGGCCTTACAAACTATGTTACTATGTAAGTGATGTGATTACTTCTGTCATCACATCTCACAGCATTACCAGCGTATAGCTGGCAGACGAATGGGTAGGAGTGGCACTACAGAAGCCATCACACCGCATTTTGAGGCGTTTGTAGAAGCGCTGCCCTTTCCTGGCCGCCTACCAGCTAGGAGCAGAGCTTCTACAAACGCTGCGAGATGTGGTGTGATGGCTTCTGTAGATGGCCAGGTAGGAGCAACTCTTCTACAAACAACAGAAGTCATCACATCACTTCTCACAGTATTATTATTAGTGTATAGTTGGCAAAAGGCTAATGCTCTGACAGGGGGCCCATATGGGGTTCCCTACCCCTGCTATAAGTCAATGTTCAATCCTATAAACAGGCTTTGAGAAATAATTTAGGATTACAGTATAGCAAAGTCAGTACCTCACCAGCAGAGTAGGCATTCTCTGTAAGAAGATATAATATGACAGGAATACAGACAACAGAAAAACATCAATGTAAAAAACACCACGCTTCCATGTATCAAAAATATATACAAATTTATTTATTCAATGAAAAGAAAGATAATACATGTAGGAAATTTAAAATACTGCATAAACCTGCTGGTAAAAGTTTAACCTGACCAGCAGCATGGTGAGCCACCTTACAATATTCACATATACACATATATCCAAAGTAATAAATATTCCAAAAATATATATTTAAAAAAACATATAGTGAAAATAATATACAATATACATATATATACACACCCCTTGATCTGCCAAACTGAAGAGAATCTAGCACAACAATTGGAGCAATGAATGTGGAGATCTCAGGATCCATGTGAGGTACAGGACTGGTTCTAGCTTTGTTAGAAAGAGATTGTAATGTACTATATGATGTCTGATTTTCATTTTCTACATCAATCATGGCACAACCCCTTCAAAGCCCAGAATAAATCAGCGGTGAGCAGCATCAAGAGAGAATAAGGGTATATGAAACCCTCTGTGAAACATCAAAGAACCATGCATATTGTCAAAATGCCTGGAATGGTTGCCATATGGGACAGTAAACCCAACGCGTATCACCACGAGTTCGGCTTCCTCCAGAAAAAAAAAATCCAGACTAAGGGCTTATGCACACGAACGTATTTTCTTTCTGTGTCAATTCCATTTTGGGGTTTTTTTCGAACTGTATGCGGAACCATTCATTTCAATGGGTCCGCGAAAAAATGGAAGTTACTCCGTTATTCCGTTTCCGTATATACGTATTTCTGTTCTGCAAAACAATGTCCTATTATTGTCCGCATTATGGACAAGGATAGGACTGTTTTATAAGGGGCCAGCTGTTTTGTCCTGCAAAATACAGAATGCATATGGATGTCGTCCGTATTTTTGGCGGATCCGTTTTGTGTGCATGAGCCCTAAATTCAAGATTGCAGCTTGTTGTGTGACTATTTTACATTACTACTACATTACTATTTTATTGTCACGGTTGATCCATCTGCTGTGCACTTAAAGGGGTTATTCCCATCTCAGACAATGGGGGACATATCGCTAAGATATGCCCCCCATTGTCTTATAGGTGCGGGTCCCATGGCTGGGACCCGCCCCTATATCGAGAACGGGGCCCCAAAAGAGAAGGAGGGCGCACTGCGCAGCCGCCCTCCATTTCTATGGGTCTGCCGAAAATAGCCGAGCACTAGCTCGGCTATTTCCGTTGGCTCCATAGAAATGAATGGGAGCGGTGGCCACGCTTGTGTGGTGCACTTCCATTCATTTCTATGAGCACAGTGGGGAGCTGCACCTGGTGGTGGCCGGACCCCAGGAAACCTCCCCGCTCCATTCTCGATATATATGGGACCTGCACCTATAAGACAATGGGGGCATATCCTAGCGATATGCCCCCATTGTCTGAGATGTTAATACCCCTTTAAGTAACATAGCCATAGTCAACCATGCCCTCTTTCCCAAAGTGCTGAGAGCAGCGTACAAAATCTCAAAAAGTTGCAAAAAGTTTTTCCCAAGACCTTGCAAAGGGAATGGTAATTTCCCCCATGGTGTCTGTCATTCTGTCATTCCACGGATGGGTACAGTTCACATCTGCAGAGGTAGTTGCTGTCCACATGAAGACCCTTCACCCGTCACTGCAGTCAATTACAGCGGCATGTATAGAGCGCCGTCAATTAACATACAGTAATCAGTAACATCAAGTATAGTGCAAAACTCCCCCCCCACCCCTTTTTCTATCTCTCTCCTTACCCCTCTTCTCCCTTCATTAAACATGTTGTTATACGTGTCATCGTTAAATGCTGTACTTTTAAATGTGTGACTATGGATGATGATACATGTTTGTACTATATTATTTCTTTGAAAATTAATAAAAAGAGATTTGTTAAAAAAAAAAAGTATAGTGCAAAACTGCAGGTTTAAGAAGAAGACGACTTCCAGCTGATCCAGTGAAATACAAGCGGTGTAATAACACGAGAGGAAGGCCGTTTTATTAAACATTATGCCCTTTCTTTCAACCCAAACATTCTTGATATTGCCAAGACAAAGTCTGCCAATGCCCCTGCTAATATTTCATCGCGCCACCGCTGACAGATGCCTACATTTTTCTCATTCTTTCACAATATGAGATGATGAAGGCTGCCATGGAACAAAAAAAAAAAGTCCTGTGCCGAAAAACATAATAATCAATGGACTGTGGGCTCTGAGGGGGGGGGGACACCCTGCCTGCCTGCCTGCTACCGGAATGTGCACTTGTCCTTTAGAATGATGGTTTTAAAGGGATTTTTCATTTGAAGTGCATGCTTTCTGTATTTCACATGGAAATAATTCTTACCTAGATTTGCTGGAGTTGAAAATCCCAGTTAAAGGGCAGCAGGATCAATCCTATTAAACCAGTAATATGGACTCGTAGGGATGATCCTGCTGATTAAAATGATACCTTTCTTGTGAAAATCGGCTGTGGCATTCCTTAGGGACGAAGGCCGCATTGCCCTAAAGAATAAAAGTCTTTTTTTCTCAGGAATGTCACAGCCAGTTTTAACAAGGAACGTATTATTTATATCAGCAGGATCAACCTCTTACTTGCATTTTTCCATTAAATAACGGTTCTAGAGCACATAAAACTGTGCATTGTGGTGTTCATCCTGTTATTCCTCCGGAAATATAATGAGTAAATCAGCAAGGGCATTAGCATCCGAATGGCAAATGAGATATGTGAATAGTCCCTACACATTCTGATACAGTCCCTGCTGTAAAAACAAAAAGCGGCATGCAAGAAATACAGAAAAAAAAAGCGTCAACTTACACAAAAGGCTTGTGTAGCTGAAACGTCACGTTTTTTTGTATTCCTTGCCTGAAAAAAATTTTTGGCATCTTACATCCATACTTTGCTTTTCACTGGCGCATAATGGAATGGGACAGGATATTGCATTGCCGTACCCCTTTTGTGGGCTATTGCGCTGCTTTCAGTTTCTTTCTGCACTGTCCAATCGGTGATATCAAGCCTGTGCACGGCCGTGTGCATGATCCCTTAGACTGTGTAGAGACAGACCAGTAGGGCTCATTCACATGACCGTATGGTCGACGTGCCCCTGTTGCGAGACTGCAAACAGCACTGGCACTGGCGTATGAACTCCGTACAGTGCATGAACCTATTGACTTGAATGGGTCCGCGATCCCAAGATGCGGTAAAAATGGACAAGTCTATCTTTTTTCGGAGCAGAGGCACGGATCCGGAAGCCATGGAAACACTCGCAAGCCCTCTATAGTTTTTAGTCCATCCCTCCTGCACCGAAATATAGGAATGCCTATTTTTGCCGTATCTGCAGGTTGCAGACCCCTTCAAGTCAATGGGTCCGCACTGCGCACGGAGTTCACGCGGCGGGCCTGTGTTTGCGGACCCATTTTTTTTGCAACAATGGGCACTGCGACCATACAGTCGTGTGAAGGGCCTTAATGAAAGGAATTATATTCACACAATTTATTCACACATTTTCAGTAGGAATAATAATTATAACAGATCTAAGCAGACCCAGGCTCTTCCAAAACTTGACCACCCATTACCACACACACTGCTGTGCCCAAAAACTCCACTTAAATTCAGACCCTACATTAGGCCCGGAATACACCTAATAAATTCGAACTTACGGGGTTTCCAGGGATTAATAAATTGATGACCTATCCTCAGCATTTTTTTCACCGCTGCTAACATGCACAGTATGTAGGTAGAAATGACTGATGATTTGGTGGAAGAATGTACAATATTTAATGCCATACGCACGTAATTTTGTAAATCTCCACAACATTCTGTTGGCGGAATGATTTAATCTTTTTATCGCATCTAAAAGTTTCGTAGATGTGAGTACGGCCCATGACAGACCAATCTTTTTGCGGTCCAAATCACAGATCGCAAATAAGATTGTTCCAATGGGTCCATGGTTGCTTTGCGACATAGCCTGATTATATGACACCTTCCTCCAGAATTCTGTCTTCAAAAGTCGCACATAGGGTTCTGCGATTTTTTGCGCATTTTTTGCGACTTTTTTCATGTGTACTCACTCACTCAGTTGTATATGGGTGAAAGTGGTGTGGTTAGCCATGTTAATGAGTTTCACTCAGATTTATCATTGCGATTTTTTTAAAAAAAGTCGCAAATAGTCCAACTCACTCAGGAGAGGGTGGAGTAGAAAAGTGGGTAGCTTCTCTAGACAGAAGGTTAGGTTTAGGACAAGCCAATTTATAAAGAACCTGTGACGTTTGATAATGTGGCAGAAAGTACTCCACACAGACTGAAGCAGAACTGACTTCAAATATTTTCTAATGAAATTCCCCCATAGTCTGTCTTTGGCAGACAGGAGATAGAATCAGAAAGCACTGCGATTATCTGTGTGCTTCCGCATCTGATGTCGTTCCACAAGAGGGTGAATTTCCCTTACTTGTTTGCAAATGCAGACATTAAGGTCATGAGTTCAAAAAATGCAGAGGCAACATGGACCCATTCATGATTTTGTGATCGCGATTTGTGGACCCAAAACGGATCGGTCATGTGCATGGGCCATAACGTAAACTAATTTGCATACTCTTGTCTAGGGTGAATAGATATGCGTCGACAGTGTTAGTGGTTTTACACATTCCTCATGTAGGTAATATGTACTGAGCAGACGTAACGATTTAGCTCATTACATGAGTGAAAAAATAGTAGGCCAGAATTATTTTTAGTATTGGGAGGGTCTGTAATTCTGCAAAAGAAAGTAATTAAGGGGACCTTCAAAAATGACCTTGTGTATTGGCTCAGTATAATGGAGCGAAAGGAAGGAGTAATGGGATTCTTAAAAGCCCATTCGACACCATGGTGGTGTAGAACAGCATCTTCAAAGTGCAGGTGCATTTTGTGCTATTATGTGGTGCTTTAAAATGGGAGGGGGGTCAAACAAACTTTCATCACCTCAAATCACTGTACTGTGACATGGGTACCAGGACAGATTTTCATACAATTGTCAAGCAAACTTACAGGAATTTAAGACAAAAAGATCAAATTTTTTTGCTTCTGCACAGGATGAGCGAGATACTCGTTCTGCTTGGTGCTCGTTCGATATTACGGTACTTCGTAAGCGCTCTCTGCTCGAGAGTATCTCGCATGCTCGAGGTAATGGCAATTCCGCATGTGCTTTTTTGCGGCCTATAAACTCAGCAATCACAAGCAGGAACCAGCGAACCCAGCATCACGTGGGGGCCCTTTACAGTCGTAGCAGGGGTTGCTGGCCTGATCAGGTGATGGAATATAGTGAGCCCGCGGTGCTCGGCTCAATGCTGTATGGATGTTTAGGGGAGTGCTGCGTTTCAGGAGTGTTAGGGCTGCATTTAGTTCTTTGTTAGGCAGGAATCCAAAAACCACAGCCCTTTAAGGCTACAAGAAAAAATTTTTTTGTCTCTGGCTTGGCTGGCTGCACTAGTAGTGAGCTATCGCCTATATAACCCTTTTTTTTATTTTATATTCAGTGATACAAACATTTCATACAGCATGTGGAACTTCTGTGTGTCACAGATCAGCTGTCCCACACACAATCCGTTTTTCTGTCCGTCACTTAACATTTACAAGGTCTTTTGCCCTCACTCATCAGGCTAGATTTAAAAATCTGTGCAATTTTGTCTGGGTGCAGTCAAATACCACCGTCAGCGGGTAGTTAGCTCTCGATAGTTTCTGCACGTCACGTTCCAAAAAAAAAAAAAAAAATAAAAAAAAAAATATATATATATAAAAAAATAGTTTTTTTGTTGTTTAGCTCAGTGATACAAATCCATTTCCCACAGCTGCGTGGAACCATTTCTGTGTCACAGTTCAGCCACTCACTAAATCCGTATTTTCTGTCCAGGTGACACTTTCTGTACGTCACAAATTAAACCAAGTCTTTTGCTACTCACTCATAAGCTTGATCCAAAAATCTCTGTGCGACATTTGTCTGGGTCGCAGTCTAAATAGCCACCGTCAGTAGGGTGCTGATTAGCTCTCTGATAGTTTCTGCACGTCACTTTCCAAAAAAAATAAAAACTAAAAAAAAAAATATATAAAAAGAAAATAGTTTTTTTTGTTGTTTTTAGCTCAGTGATACAAATCCATTTCACACAGCTGTGTGTAACCATTTCTGTGTGTCACAGTTCAGCTGTCCACTTCACTCCAATCCGTATTTTTCTGTCCAGGTGACACTTTTGTACGTCACATAATAAACAAGTCTTTTGCTCCACTCATTCAGCTAATCCAAAAATCTCTGTGTGACATTTGTCTGGGTGCAGTCAAAATAGCCACTGTCAGAGGGGTCAGTTAGATTCTGATAGTTTCTGCACGTCACGTTCAAAAAAAAAAAAAACTAAAAAAAAATATATAATAAAAAAATAGTTTTTTGTTGTTTAGCTCAGGAACAAACCATTTCACACACTGCGGGAACATTTGTGTGTCACGTTAGCTGTCCACTCATACAATCGTTTTGTGGTCAGGTGACACATGCTGTACATCACAAATAAACAAGGTCTTGCTCTCGCTACAGTAGTCCAAAAATCTGTGCGACATTTGTTGGTTGCAAAGCAGACCAAGTCTGCTAATCAAAGTTTCCGGTTATTGCTCCTATGCCGTAAGTAATAGCTAGAAGATGGCGATGAGTGTTCGTGAGCCGGTATCGATCGAATCTACCTATTTTGCTACTCATTTCATCGAGTATAACGGCGATGGCACTTGAATTGTTTCCCCTCCCTTCTGGCGCTCTTTTTCCACCAATCACATGCAGGGGGGGTATGACAGGCCGGGAGCACGCTGCAGCGCGAAAACGGCGTTCTACATGGATTGGCTGGAAACCAGTGACCTTGATATTATATCAGCTCTTCCTGCTGTTCGATATGCTGCGTGAACTTATCAAGGACAGAGGTGGAGAGGGAGGACAGGTTTTAGCTTGGACAGCAGGAGCGTGATAAAGCCCTTATAGGGCTTCTATAGGTGCAGTACAGTATAGCTTTACTACAATATACATCTGCAGAGAACGGCTGCTGTATTCAGGGATAGCTGCTGGAGTAGGGACAGAGAGCCTTAGTGGGTTTGGTGCTCTGCTACTACAACTATATTTGGCACTACTGTTCGCGTTCTTTTGGGCGCAAAACCCTGTTAATACCTGTGTGTATATGCCACATCTTCTGGAGTATAGGTGACATTTTTTTTTTAGTACGTTTATTGGCTCTAGTGTTCTGGGTTCTTGTGCTGCTACCCTTGTTACAGGTGTAATCCCACCGTCTGACTTTGTACCGGCTGGTATAGAAATAAAAAAAGGCCTGTTCTTGGCACCTGTATGTGCTTCTCCCTGCAAAATCTTTTATATAGTGGTGTTAATACCACCATCTGACTTATACGCGGCTGTGTACTAAATTAAAAAAAAAGGCCTTTTATGGCCTGTTTGTGCGTTCTCTGCAAATATTTTAACGGTTTTCACGCACCGTCTATCTGTTAGTAACGCTGTGACTAGAAAAAAAAATAGTTTCATGGAACTGTATGTTGTCTCTTGCAAAATAATTTTATATTCGTAGTGTTAATTACATCACCGTCTGATGCTGTTAGTACATGGCTGTGTACCTAAATATAAAAAAGGCCTTTTTTCATTGGTACCTGTACTTTGCGTTATCTCTTGCAAAATAATTTATATACGTGGTGTTATACCTCCGTCTGACTGTTAGTAACGCTGTGTACCTAGAAAATAAAAAAAAAGGCCTTTTCATGGACCTGTATGTGCGTTCTCTTTGCAAAATCTTTTATATACGTGTGTTAATACACACCGTCTGACCTGTTAGTACGGCTGTGTACCTAGAAAATAAAAAAAAAGCTTTATTGCACGTGTACTTGCGTCTCTTGCAAAATTGTATTACGTGGTGTTAATACCACCGTCTGAACTGTTAGTACACGGCTGTGTACTTGAAATATAAAAATAGGCCTTTTATTGCACTGTATGTGCGTTCCTGCAAAATTATTTCACATACGTGGTAAATACCCACGTCTGAGGCAGTTAAGTAACGGCTGTGTCCTTGAAATATAAAAAATGGCCTTTTATTGGCATATACTGTGCGTTCTCTTGCAAATAATTTAATAACTGGTGTTAATACCCACCGTCTAAGAGTTAGTACACGGCTGTGTACCTTGAAATATAAAATATTAGCCTTAATTGGCACGTACTGTGCGTTCTCTTGCAAATATCATATACGTGGTGTAAACCCACCGTCTGAATGTTAGTAACGGCTGTGTACCTTGAAAATAAATATATAGCCTTAACTGCAACTGTCTGTGCGTTCTCTTGCAAAAATTTTCATATGTGTGTTCATACACACGTCTGTCTGTTAGACACGCTGTGTACCTAGAAATATAAAAAAAAAAAAGCTTTTCATTGGCACTGTACTTTTACGTTCTCTTTTGCAAATATTGTATATAGTGGTGTTAAACTCACCGGTCTGACTGTTAGTAACGGCTGTGTACTGAAATTATAAAAAAAAAAAAAAAATTAAGGCCTTTTTTTTTTCCCCCCCCAATTTTGGGCCCCCCCCCGAACCTGTACTGGGTGCTGTTCTCTTGCAAAATAGATTTTATATACGTAGTGTTCATACACACCGTCGATCTGTTAGTACAGGTGTGTATAGAATATAAAAAAAAAAAAGCTTTTCATTGGCATGTACTGTGCGTCTCTCCAAATAATTGTATTGTGGTGTTATAACCACGTCTGAACTGGTTAGTACGGCTATGTACCTAGAAATATAAACAAATAGCCTTTCATTGGCACCTTTATTGTGCGTTTTGCAAAATAATTTTATATACGTGTGTTCATACACACCGTTCTTGATCTGTTGTACACGGGCTTGTCCTAGAAATTATAAGAAAAAAAAGCCTTTTCATTGGCACCTGTACTTTGCGTTCTCTTGCAAAATAATTGTATAAACGTGGGTTAATCCACTCGTCTGAACTGTTAGTACAACAGCCTGTGTACCTAGAAATTAAAAAAATTAGGCCTTTTCATTGGCACTGTCCTGTCGTTCTTTCGGCAAAAATAATTTTATATACGTAGTGTTCATACACAGTTATACCGTCTGATCTGTTAGTAACAACAGCGTGTGTACCTAGAATAATAAAAAAAAAAAAAAAGCCTTTTTCATTGGCACCTGTACTATTTGACGTTCTCTTGCAATAATTTATATAATGGTGTTAATACCACCGTCTGATCTGTTACTACACGGCTGTGTACTTGAAATATACAAATAGGCAATTTAATGGCACTGTACTGTGCGTTCTCTGCAAAATAATTTTATAATAGGTGGTGTCGAATAACAACCGTCTGATCTGTTTAGTAAACGGCTGTGTCTAGAATAGTAAAAAAAAAAAAGCCTTTTCATTGGCACTGTACTTTGCGTTCCTTGGCAAACTAATTGTATATAAGTGGGTTTTAATTACCACAGTCTGAACTGTTAGTAAAAACGTGCTGTGGTACCTAGAAATATAAAAAATAGCTTTTCCATTGGGCACCTAATATCTGTGCGTTCCCCTGTTCCCTTGCAAAAATAATTTTTATATACCGTAGTGTTCATACACAACCGTCATATCTGTTAGTACAACGGCATGTGTAGCCTAGAAATATAAAAACAAAAAAAGCTTTTCATTAGGCACTGTACTTGGCGTTCTCGTTGCAAAATAATTGTCTATACGTGTGTAATACACCGTCTTAAACTGCTAGTACACGGCTTGTATGCCTAGGAAATAATAAAAAAAAAAGAAAGCCTTTTATTGGCACCTGTATTGCGTTCTCTTGGCAAAAATAATTGGGATATACGTGGTGTTAAGTACCACCGTCTAAACTGTGTAGTACAGCGGCTGTGTACCTAGAAATATAAAAAAATAAGGCCTTTTTCAATTGGCACCTGAACTGTGCTTGCTCGTGCAAAATAATTTTATATACGTAGTGTTCATCACACCTGTCTGATCTGTTCGTGAACGGCTATGTACCTAGAAATATAAGTCTATAAAATTATTTTTGCAAGCAGAACGCACAGTACAGGTGGCAATTGAAAAAGGCTATTTTTTATCATTCTAGGTACACAGCGTGGTACTAAGTTTAGACGGTGGGTATTAACACCACGTATATAATATTTGCAAGAGAAGCAAGTACAGGTGCCAATGAAGGTTTTTTTTTTTATATTCTAGTAGCAGCGTGTACTAGCATTTAGACGGTGGGTATTAACACACGTTCTACAATTATTTCAAAGAACGCAAAGTACAGGTGCCATGAAAGGCTTTTTTTTTTATATTTCTAGGTACACAGCCGTGCTAACAGATCAGACGGTGTGTATGAACACTACGTATATAAAGATTTTTGCAAGACGAACACAGTATAGGTGCAATGAAAAGGCCTATTTTTTATATTTCTAGGTACACAGCCGTGTACTAACAGTTAGACGGTGGGTATTAACACCACGTATATACAATTATTTTGCAAGGAACGCAAAGTAAGGTGGCCAATGAAAGGCTTTTTTTTTTTATATTTCTAGGTACACAGCGTGTACTAACAGTCAGACGGGGGTATTGACACCACGTATATAAAATTATTTTGCAAGAGAAGCACAGTACAGGTGCAATTAAAAGGCTATTTTTTTATATTTCTAGGTACCAGCAGCCGTGTACTAACAGATTCAGACTGGTGGGTTAATTAATCACACGGTATGATAAAATTCATTTTGGCAGAGAGAACGCACAGTAAACGGTGCCCAAATGAAAAGGCTATATTTTTTTTAATATTCTCTACGGTAACAAGCCGTGTACTATACAAGATTCAAGACGGTGGGTATGAACACCACGTATATAAATATAATTATGGCAAGAGAACGACCACAGTCACAGGTGCCAATGAAAAGGCCTATTTTTTATATTCTAGGTTACAGCAACCGTGTACTAACAGATTCAGACGGTGGTATTAGAACCTACGTATTATCAAATTATTTGCAAGAGACACGCACAGATACAGGTTGCCAATGAAAGGCCTATTTTTTTTTTATATTTCTCAGGTACACAGCCGTGTACTAACAGATCAGACGGTGTGTATGTAACACTAACGTATATAAATTATTTTGCAAGAAGAACGCACAGTACAGGTTGCCAATGAAAAGGCCTATTTTTTTATATTTCTAGTACACAGCCGTGTACTAACAGTCAGACGGTGGGTTATTAACACCACGTATATAAATTATTTTGCAAGAGAACGCACAGTACAGGTGCCAATGAAAAGGCTTTTTTTTTTTTATATTTTCTAGGTACACAGCCGTGTACTAACAGATCAGACGGTGTGTATGAACACCAGTATATAAAATTATTTTGCAAGAGAACGCACAGTACAGGTGCCAATGAAAAGGCCTATTTTTTTTTATATTTCTAGTACACAGCCGTGTACTAACAGTTCAGACGTGGTATTAACACACGTATATACAATTATTTTGCAGAGAACGCAAGTACAGGTCCAATGAAAAGGCTTTTTTTTTTTTTTCTATTTCTAGTACACAGCGTGTACTAACAGATCAGACGGTGTGTATGACACCAGTATATAAAATTATTTTGCAAGAGAACGCACAGTAACAGGTTGCCAATTAAAAGGCCTATTTTTTTATATTTCTAAGGTACACAGCCGTGTACTAACAGTTTAGACGGTGGTATTAACACCACGTATATACAATTATTTTGCAAGAGAACGCAAAGTACAGGTGCCCAATGAAAAGGCTTTTTTTTTTATATTTCTAGGTAACAGCCGTGGTACTAACAGTTCAGACGGTGTGGTATGAACACTACGTAATAACAATTATTTTGCAGAGAACGCACAAGTACAGGTGCCAATGAAAAGGCCTATTTTTTTTAATATTTCTAGGTACAACAGCCGTGTACTAACAGATCAGACGGTGTGTATGAACACCACGTATATAAAATTATTTTGCAAGAGAACGCACAGTACAGGTGCCAATGAAAAGGCCTATTTTTTTATATTTCTAGGGTACACAGCCGTGTACTAACAGATCAGACGGTGGGTATTAACACCACGTATATAAATTAATTTTGCAAGAGAACGCACAGTACAGTGCCAATGAAAAGGCCTATTTTTTTTTATATTTCTAGGTACACAGC
Organism: Rhinella marina; assembly: GCA_900303285.1. Lineage (NCBI taxonomy): Eukaryota > Metazoa > Chordata > Amphibia > Anura > Bufonidae > Rhinella > Rhinella marina. Next base: position 203,241 of record ONZH01025172.1, read on the forward strand.
CGTGTACTAACAGTTCAGACGGTGTGTATGAACACTACGTATATAAAATTATTTTGCAAGAGAACGCACAGTACAGGTGCCAATGAAAAGGCCTATTTTTTATATTTCTAGGTACACAGCCGTGTACTAACAGTTCAGACGGTGGGTATTAACACCACGTATATACAATTATTTTGCAAGAGAACGCAAAGTACAGGTGCCAATGAAAAGGCTTTTTTTTTTAAAATATTTCTAGGTACACAGCCGTGTACTAACAGATCAGACGGTGTGTATGAACACTACGTATATAAAATTATTTTGCAAGAGAACGCACAGTACAGGTGCCAATGAAAAGGCCTATTTTTTTATATTTCTAGGTACACAGCCGTGTACTAACAGATCAGACGGTGTGTATTAACACCACGTATATAAAATTATTTTGCAAGAGAACGCACAGTACAGGTGCCAATTAAAAGGCCTATTTTTTTTATATTTCTAGGTACACAGCCGTGTACTAACAGATCAGACGGTGGGTATTAACACCACGTATATAAAATTATTTTGCAAGAGAACGCACAGTACAGGTGCCAAAGAAAAGGCCTTTTTTTTTTATTTCTAGGTACACAGCCGTGTACTAACAGGTCAGACGGTGGGTATTTACACCTGGTATACAAAAAGGGTATTGCAGGCACACAGAACCCAGAACACTAGAGCCAAATAAACTGTATTTTAAAAAAAAATAAAAATTCACAGCCGTATACTGCCAGATCAGATGGTGCATATACACACTAGGTATATAACAGGGTTTTGCAGCCAAAAAGAACGCAGAACAGTAGTGCCAAATATAGTTTTGTATGTAGCAGAGCACCTAATACACCACTAATGCCTCTCTCTGTCCCTACTCCAGCAGCTATCCCTGAATACAGCAGCCGTTCTCTGCAGAGTGTATATTGTAGTAAAGCTATCACTGTACTGCACTATAGTAGCCCTGATAAGGGCTTTTAATCACGCTCCTGCCTGTCCAACCGCTAAAACCTATCTGTCCCTTCTCCAGCCTCTGTCCCTGACTAAGTTCACGCAGCATATGCGAACGAGCAGGAAGAGCTGAGTTTTTAATATTCGAGGTCACATGGTTTTTCCAGCCAATCCATGTAGACGCCGTTTTCGCGCTGCCAGCGTGCTCCGCGGGCCTGTCATACCCCCCCCTGCATGTTGATTGGTGGAAAAAGAGCGCCAGGGAAGGTGGGAGGGGAAACAAATTCTAAGTGTGCCATCGCCGTTATACTCGATTGAAATCGAGTATGCCGAATAGCGTAGTATTCAATCGAATACCGGCTCGATCGAACACTACTCGCTCATCTCTAGTTATTACGTACCGTGCAGTATGGAGCAATTACACGGAAACTATTAGATTAGGCAGACTTGGTCTGCTTAGTTGCAACCCAGACAAATGTCGCACAGAGATTTTTGTGACCTAGCTGTATGAGTGAGAGCAAAAGACCTTGTTTAATTATGTGATGTACAGAATGTGTCACCTGGACAGAAAATACGGATTGTAGTGAGTGGACAGCTGAACTGTGACACACAGAATGGTTCCACGCAGCTGTGTGAAATGGATTTGTATCACTGAGCTAAAACAACAAAAAAACTATTTTTTTTATATATTTTTTTTTTTAGTTTTTATTTTTTTTAACGTAACATGCAGAAACTATCATAGAGCTAACTCAGCCCCTGCTGACGGTGGCTATTTTGACTGCAACCCAGGCAAATGTCGCACAGAGATTTTTGTGATCTAGCTGTATGAGTGAGAGCAAAAGACCTTGTTTAATTATGTGACGTACAGAATGTGTCACCTGGACAGAAAATATGGATTGTAGTGAGTGGACAGCTGAACTGTGACACACAGAATGGTTCCACGCAGCTGTGGGAAATGGATTTGTATCACTGAGCTAAAACAACAAAAAAACTATTTTTTATATATATTTTTTTTTTATATATTTTTATTTTAGTTTTTTTTTTTTTTAACGTGACGTGCAGAAACTATCAGAGAGCTAACTCAGCCCCTGCTGACGGTGGCTATTTTGACTGCAACCCAGACAAATATTGCACAGAGATTTTTGTGATCTAGCTGTATGAGTGAGAGCAAAAGACCTTGTTTAATTATGTGACGTACAGAATGTGTCACCTGGACAGAAAATACGGATTGTAGTGAGTGGACAGCTGATCTGTGACACACAGAATGGTTCCACACTGCTGTATGAAATGGATTTGTATCACTGAGATATAACAATAAAAAAAAGGGTTATATATGGCGATAGCTGCACTACTAGTGCCAGCCAGCCAAGCCAGGAGACAAAAAAAATTTTTCTTGTAGCCCTTAGAAGGGCTGTTGGGTTCTTGTGAGATCACTCCTGCCTAACAAAGAACTAAATGCAGGCCCTAACACTCCCTGAAACGCAGCAGCTCTATCCCTAACGACATCCATACAGCATCTGAGCCGAGCACCGCGGGCAGTCACTAGTATATTCCATGGTCACCTGATCAGGCCAGCCAACCCCTGCTATCGACATGTAAGGGCCCCACGTGATGCTGGGTGTACCGCTGAGTCTCCTGGCTTGTGATTGGCTGAGTTTATAGGCGCCAAAAAAGCACGATGCGGAAGTTGCCATTTCCTCGAGCATGGCGAGATACTCATCCGAGCAGAGAGCACTTACGAGTACCGTAATACTCGAACGAGCACCAAGCTCGGACGAGTATGCTCGCTCATCTCTAGTGCAGAAGCAAAAAAATTTGATCTTTTTGTCTTAAAGTTCCTGTAAGTATTGCTTGAACAATTTGTATAGAAAATCTGTCCTGGTACCATGTCACAGTACAGTGATTGAGGTGATTGAAAGTTTGGTTTGCACCCCCCCTCCCATTTTAAAAGCACCACATAAATAGCACAAAAATGCAACCTGCACTTTGAAGATGCCTGGTTCTTAACCACATGGTGTGAATGTGGCTTTTAAGAATCCCATTTACTCCTCTGCCTTTCTGCTCCATTATACTGAGGCCAATTACACAAGGTCATTTTTGAAGGTCCCCTTAACTTACTTTCTTTTTGCAGAATTACAGACCCTCCCCAATATCTAAAAATAATTCTGGCCTATATTTCCTTGTAACATGAGCATGATATCGTTAACGTCTGCTCAGTACATATCACCTACACTGAGGAATGTGTAAACCACTATACACGTGATCAGGAACGCATATCTATGTCACCCTAGTACAAGAGGTTATGCAAAATTAGTTTACTTTATAGGCCCAATGCACATGACCGTATCCGTTTTGGGGTCCACAAATCGCGGATCCACAAAATATGAATGGGTCCATGTTGCCTCTGCATTTTTTGAGGACTCATTGACCTTAATTGGTCTGCATTTTGCAAACAAGTACAGGGAAAGTTCTACCCTCTTGTGGAACGGACATACAGATGCGGAAAGCACACAGATAATCCGCGTGCTTTCTGCATTCGTATCTCCTGTCTGCCAAAAGACAGACTATGGGGGGAATTTATCATTAGGAAAATATTTGAAGTCAGTTTTGCTTCAGTCTGTGTTGGAGTACTTTCTGCCACATTTATCAAACGTCACAGGTTGTTTGATAAATGTGGCTTGTCCTTAAACCTAACACTTCTGTCTAGAGAACCTACTCCACTTTTCCTACTCCACCCTCCTCCTGGAGTGAGATTGCGACTATTTTGCGACTTTTTTTAAAAAGTCGCAATGATAAATCTGAGTGAAACTCATTAACATGGCTAACCACACCGACTTTTCCACCCATATTACAAACTGGAGTGAGTGGTGTACACATGCAAAAAGTCGCAAAAAAATGCGCAAAAAAGTCGCAAAAGCCCTATCGTGCGACTTTTTGAAGACAGAATTCTGGAGTGAAGGTGTGATAAATCAGGGCCTATGTCCGCAAAATGCAGACCATGGACCCATTGGAAACAATCTGTATTTTGTGGATCTGTGATTTGTGGACCGCAAAACAGATATGGTCGTGTTCATGGCGCCTTACTCACATCTACGTAAACTTTTATGATGCGATAAAAAAGATTAAATCATTCCGCCAACAGAATTGTTGTGGAGATTTACAAAATTACGTGCAAGTAATTGGGCATTAAATATTGTACATTCTCCGACCAAATCATCAGTCATTTCTACCTACGATACTGTGCAAATGTTTTAGGCAGGCGGTGAAAAAATGCTGAGGATAGGTCATCAATTTATTAAAATCCTGGAAAACCCCTTTAAGGTTCTGAATTTATTTAGGTGTATTCCCTGGGCCTATATGTAGGGGTCTGAATTTAAGTTGGGAGTCTTGTTTGGGTCACTAGCAGTGTGGTAGTGGGTAATGGGTGGTCAAGTTTTTCTGCTTAGATCTGTATAATTATTATTCCTACTGAAAATGTGTGAATAAATTGTGTGAATATAATTCCTTTCATTAAGGCCCCATTCACACGACTGTATGGTCGCAGTGCCCATGTTGCAAACCACAAATAGTGGTCCGCAAAACACAGGCCCCCGGCCGCGTGAACTCCATGCTGCAGTGCGGACCCATTGACTTGAATGGGTCTGCAACCTGCAAGATACGGCAAAAGATAGGGCATGTCCTATCTTTTGCGGTGCAGAGGGATGGACCTAAAAACCTATAGAAGGGCTTGCGAGTGTTTCCATAGGCTTCCGATCCGTGCCTCTGCTCCGAAAAAGATAGGACATGTCCCATCTTTTACCGCATCTTGCGGATCGCGGACCCATTCAAGTCAATAGGTTCACATGCACTGTACGGAGTTCATACAGCCAGTGCCAGTGCTGTTTGCAGTCCGCAACAGGGGCACGTCGACCATACGGTCATGTGAATGAGCCCTACCTGGGTCTGTCTCTACACAGTCTAAGGGATCATGCACACGGCCGTGCACAAGGCTTGATATCACCGATTGGACAGTGTCAGAAAGAAGAACTGAAAGCAGCGCAATAGTCCCACAAAAAGGTAACGGCAATGCAATATCCTGTCCTCATCCATTATGCGCCAGTGAAAAGCAAAAGTAGTAGGATGTCAGCATGCCAAAAATCTATTTTATTCAGGCAAGGAATACAAAAAAACGGTGACGTTTCAGCTTACACAAGCCTTTTGTGTAAGTTGACGCTTTTTTTTTCTGTATTTCTTGGCATGCCGGCAATTTTTTGCTTTTACAGCAGGGACTGTATCAGAATGTGTAGGGACATATCCACATATCTCATTTGCCATTCGGATGCTAATGCCCAATTGCTGATTTACTCATATATTTCCAGGAGGAATAACAGATGAACACCACAATGCACAGTTTTATGATGCTCTAGAACCGTTATTTAATGGAAAAATGCAAGTAAGAGGTTGATCCTGCTGATTAAAATAATACGTTCCTTGTTAAAACTGGCTGTGACATTCCTGAGAAAAAAAGATAAGGTATCATTTTAATCAGCAGGATCATCCCTACGAGTCCATATTACTGGTTTAATAGGATTGATCCTGCTGCCCTTTAACTGGGATTTTCAACTTCCAGCCAAATCTTAGGTAAGAATTATTTCCATGTGAAATACAGAAAGCATGCCACTTCAAATGAAAAATCCCTTTAAAACCATCATTCTAAAGGACAAGTGCACATTCCGGTAGGCAGGCAGGGTGTCCCCCCCCCCCCTTCAGAGCCCACAGTCCATTGATTATTATGTTTTTCGGCACAGGACTTTTTTTTTTTGTTCCATGGCAGCCTTCATCATCTCATATTGTGAAAGAATGAGAAAAATGTAGGCATCTGTCAGCGGTGCGCATGAAATATTAGCAGGGGCATGGCAGACTTTGTCTTGGCAATATCAAGAATGTTTGGGTTGAAAGAAAGGCATAATGTTTAATAAAACGGCTTCCTCGTCGGTGTTATTATACCGCTTGTATTTCACTGGATCAGCTGGAAGTCGTCTTCTTCTTAAACCTGCAGTTTTGCACTATACTTTTTTTTTTTAACAAATCTCTTTTTATTAATTTTCAAAGAAATAATATAGTACAAACATGTATCATCATCCATAGTCACACATTTAAAAGTACAGCATTTAACGATGACACGTATAACAACATGTTTAATGAAGGGAGAAGAGGGGTAAGGAGAGAGAAAAAAAGGGGGGGGGGTTTTGCACTATACTTGATGTTACTGATTACTGTATGTTAATTGACGGCGCGCTCTATACATGCCGCCTGTAATTGACTGCAGTGACGGGTGAAGGGGTCTTCATGTGGACAGCAACTACCTCTGCAGATGTGAACTGTACCCATCCGTGAATGACAGAATGACAGAACCCATGGGGGGAAATTACCATTCCCTTTGCAAGGTCTTGGGAAAAACTTTTTTGCAACTTTTTGAGATTTTGTACGCTGCTCTCAGCACTTTGGAAAGAGGGCATGGTTGACTATGGCTATGTTACTTAAAGGGGTATTAACATCTCAGACAATGGGGGCATATCGCTAGGATATGCCCCCCATTGTCTTATAGGTGCAGGTCCCATATATATCGAGAATGGAGCGGGGAGGTTTCCTGGGGGTCGGCCACCACCAGGTGCAGCTCCCCACTGTGCTCATAGAAATGAATGGAAGTGCACCACACAAGCGTGGCCACCGGCTCCCATTCATTTCTATGGAGCCAACGGAAATAGCCGAGCTAGTGCTCGGCTATTTTCGGCAGACCCATAGAAATGGAGGGCGGTCTGCGCAGTGCGCCCTCCTTTCTTTTTGGGGGCCCGTTCTCGATATAGGGGCGGGTCCCAGCCATGGGACCGCACCTATAAGACAATGGGGGGCATATCTTAGCGATATGTCCCCCATTGTCTGAGATGGGAATAACCCCTTTAAGTGCACAGGAGATGGATCAACCCGTGACAATAAAATAGTAATGTAGTAGTAATGTAAAATAGTCACACAACAAGCTGCAATCTTGATTTAGGGCTCATGCACACAAAACGGATCCGCCAAAAAATACGGACGACATCCATATGCATTCTGTATTTTGCAGGACAAAACAGCTGGCCCCTTATAAAACAGTCCTATCCTTGTCCATAATGCGGACAATAATAGGACATTGTTTTGCAGAAACAGAAATACGTATATACGGAAACGGAATAACGGAGTAACTTCCATTTTTTTCGCGACCCATTGAAATGAATGGTTCCGCATACAGTTCGAAAAAAAACCCAAAATGGAATTGACACAGAAGAAATACGTTCGTGTGCATAAGCCTTAGTCTGGATTTTTTTTTTTCTGGAGGAAGGCCGAACTCGTGGTGATACGCGTTGGGGTTTACTGTCCCATATGGCAACCATTCCAGGCATTTTTGACAATATGCATGGTTCTTTGATGGTTTCCAGAGGGTTTCATATACCCTTATTCTCCTCTTATGCTGCTCACCGCTGATTTATTCTGGCTTTGAAGGGGTTGTGCCATGATTGATGTAGAAAATGAAAATCAGACATCATATAGTACATTACAATCTCTTTCTAACAAAGCTAGAACGCAGTCCTGTACCTCACATGGATCCTGAGATCTCCACATTCATTGCTCCAATTGTTGTGCTAGATTCTCTTCAGTTTGCAGATCAAGGGGTGTGTATATATATGTATATTGTAATATTATTTCACTATATGTTTTTTTAAATATATATTTTTGGAATATTTATTACTTTGGATATATGTGTATATGGTGAATATTGTAAGGTGGCTCACCATGCTGCTGGTCAGGTTTAAACTTTACCAGCAGGTTTATGCAGATTTTAAATTTCCCTACATGTATTATTTCTTTCTTTTCATTGAATAAATAAATTTGTATATATTTTTGATACATGGAAGCGTGGTGTTTTTTTACATTGATGTTTTTCTGTTGTCTGTATTCTGTCATATTATATCTTCTTACAGAGAATGCCTACTCTGCTGTGAGGTACTGACTTTGCTATACTGTAATCCTAAATTATTTCTCAAAGCCTGTTTATAGGATTGAACATTGACTTATAGCAGGGGTAGGGGAAACCCCATATGGGCCCCCTGTCAGAGCATTAGCCTTTTGCCAACATACACTAATAAATAATACTGTGAGAGTGATGTGATGACTTCTGTTGTTTGTAGAAGAGTTGCCTCCTACCTGGCCATCTACAGAAGCCATCACACCACATCTCGCAGCGTTTGTAGAAGCTCTGCTCCTAGCTGGTAGGCGGCCAGGAAAGGCAAGCGCTTCTACAAACGCCTCAAAATGCGGTGTGATGGCTTCTGTAGTGCCACTCCTACCCATTCGTCTGCCAGCTATACGCTGGTATGCTGTGAATGTGTGACAGAAGTAATCACATCACTTACATAGTAACATAGTTTGTAAGGCCGAAAAAAGACATCTGTCCATCCAGTTCAGCCTGTTTTCCTACAAGTTGATCCAGGGGAAGGCAAAAAAACCCTGTGAGGTAGAAGCCAATTTTCCTCACTTTAGGGGGAAAAATTCCTTCCCGACTCCAGTCAGGCAATCAGAATAACTCCCTGGATCAACGACCCATCTCTAGTAACTATAACCTGTAATATTATTACCCTCCAGAAATACATCCAGGCCCTTCTTGAACTCTCTTAGTGAACTTACCATCACCACCTCCTCAGGCAGAGAGTTCCATAGTCTCACTGCTCTTACCGTAAAGAATCCTCTTCTATGTTTATGTACAAACCTTCTTTCCTCCAGACGCAGAGGATGTCCCCTCGTCATGGTCACAGTCCTCGGGATAAATAGATGATGGGAGAGATCTCTGTACTGACCTCTGATATATTTATACATAGTTATTAGATCTCCCCTCAGTCGTCTTTTTTCTAAAGTGAATAACCCTAATTTTGATAATCTTTCTGGGTACTGTAGTCCACCCATTCCAGTTATTACTTTAGTTGGCCCTCCTCTGAACCCTCTCCAGCTCTGCTATGTCTGCCTTGTTCACAGGAGCCCAGAACTGTACACAGTACTCCATATGTGGTCTGACTAGTGATTTGTAAAGTGGCAGGACTATGTTCTCATCACGGGCATCTATGCCTCTTTTGATGCAACCCATTATCTTATTGGCCTTGGCAGCAGCTGTCTGACACTGGTTTCTGCAGCTTAGTTTGCTGTTCACTAAAATTCCTAGGTCCTTTTCCATGTCAGAGTTACCCAATGCTTTACCATTTAGTATGTACTGGTGACTTGCATTATTCCTTCCCATATGCATAACCTTACATTTGTCAGTGTTAAACCTCATCTGCCACTTTTCTGCCCAAGCCTCCAGTCTATCCAGATCCTGCTGTAGCAGTGCACTGTCCTCCTCTGTGTTAATTACCTTTACACAGTTTAGTGTCATCTGCAAAAATTGATATTTTACTGTGCAAGCTTTCTACAAGATCATTAATAAATATATTGAAGAGAATAGGACCCAATACAGACCCCTGTGGTACCCCACTAGTGACAGTGACCCAATCTGAGTATGTACCGTTAATAACCACCCTCTGTTTTCTATCACTAAGCCAGTTACTTACCCACATACAGACATTTTCTCCCAGGCCAAGCATTCTCATTTTGTATACTAACCTTTATGTGGTACCAGTGTCAAACGCTTTGGAGAAGTCCAAATATACGACATCCATTGAGTCGCCGCGGTCAAGTCTAGAACTTACCTCCTCATAGAAACTGATTAAATTGGTTTGACATGACCGATCCCTCATGAAGCCATGCTGATATGGAGTTATTTGCTTATTTTCATTGAGGTACTCCAAGATAGCATCTCTCAGAAAACCTTCAAACAGTTTACCCACAACAGAAGTTAAACTTACCGGCCTATAGTTTCCAGGCTCTGTTTTTGGACCCTTTTTGAATATTGGCACCACATTTGCTATGCGCCAATCCTGTGGAACACTCCCCGTCAGTATAGAGTCCTTAAATATCAGAAATAAGGGTCTGTCGATTACATTACTTAATTCTCTTAGGATACGGGGGTGTATGCCATCCGGTCCTGGGTGATTTGTCTATTTTAATATTTTTAAGACGTTGCTGCACCTCTTCCTGGGTCAGAGAGGACACTTTTAAAGGGGAATTTACTTTATACTCTGCATTTCATCTGACATTTTTTTCCTCAGTGAATACAGTGGAGAAAAAGTTATTTAGCAGCTTCGCTTTCTCCTCATCGCTCTCTGCTACTCCCCCCTCATTTACTCTGTAAGGGGCCGACACCTTCAGGTTTATACTTTTTAGTATTTATATAATTGAAGAACATTTTAGGGTTAGTTTTACTCTCTTTGGCGATTAATCTCTCGGTCTCTAGTTTGGCTGTTTTTATGTGTCTTTTACATATTCTATTTTTTTCCTTATAGTTTTTCAATGCTTCCTCACTCCCCTCCTGTTTTAGTGATTTAAATGCTTTCTTTTTGTCATTTATTGCTTTCTTTACAGTTCTATTTATCCACATTGGTTTTTTTCTTGTTTCCTTATTATTTTATTCCTATATGGTATGTACCTCTCACAATTAGATATTAGGATGCTTTTAAAAATATCCCATTTTGTGGCTGTATTTTTATTTTTGAGGACTTTGTCCCAGTTAGTTAGGCCTATGGCCTCTCTTAGTTGGCTAAATTTTAGCTTTTTTGAAGTTTGGAATTTTTGTTCCTCCCTGAAGAAACGCTCTTTTGAATGACAATTGGAAGGTTATTATATTATGGTCCACTATTTCCCAGGTGCCCCCAACCTGCACACCTGTTTGCTCTGTCAGGTCTATTGGTTAATACTAAGTCCAGTATGGCCGTCCCTCTAGTGGGGTCCTGAACCAGTTGGGAAAGGTAATTGTCTTTGTTATTTCCAAGAACCTGTTTCCTTTATGAGATGTACAGGTTTCAGTTTCCCAGTCTATATCTGGGTAGTTGAAGTCCCCCATAATAACGACCTCATTATGATTTGCCGCTCGTCTATTTCATTTAGAAGTAGATTTTCTGTGGTCTCTGATATATTAGGGTGGTTTATAATAACCCCTATTAGTATTTTATTATTGTTTTGGCTCCATTTATTTCTACCCACAGTGACTCCACATCTTCATGTCCCTCACTTATATCTTCCCGCGAGTGTGGGCTTTAGACAGGACTTTACATAAAGGCAAACCCCTCCCCCTCTCCGGTTTTGACGATCCTTTCTAAAAAGATGTATACCCTGTACTTAACTGCCCTGTTCATAGCTATCATCCAGCCATGTCTCAGTTCACGTATGGTCATAGTCTCTCCTCACCACCAGTCACTAATTCCAGTTCACCGTTTTTATTAGCTAGGCTTCTGCATGTAGATGTACAAACAATTAGGAGTTGGTGTATATTTCTTACCCTACACCTTTCCTTGCTGACTCTGTTCTAGTTCTCCTTCCATTCCTCCCCCACTTCTTAGCAGGTGTTTGTAGAAGCACTGCTCCTCCCCCACCAATATCCCGTTCTAACCGACCGATTGCCTGGCAGCAGAACAGATCTGCTTGTGAAACGAGGCAGATGTCGCGGACCCTCTGGGAATGAGCTTAGGCTGCCATTAAGGTGACCCTCCGTCTGAAACCCTCTCTAGGTCTAGCTGATGTCTGCCTTGTTCACAGGAGCCCAGAACTGTACACAGTACTCCATGTGTGGTCTGATTAGTGATTTGTAAAGTGGCAGGACTATGTTTCATCACCGGCATCTATGCCCCTTTGATGCACCCCATAATGGTGCTACAAGATTGCCTGTCCTCTAAGGACTGCTACAAAAGTCCTTATCCATGTCAGTGTTTACCAGTGTTTTACATTTAGTACGTACTGGTGACTTGCATTATTCTTACCATGTGCATACCTTACATTCTCCAGTGTTAAACCTCATCTGCCACTTCTCTGCCAAGCCTCCACCTTATACAGGGTATGGAACGTGAAAGGGGATATTGTATCTAATGTCTTCTCAGTGGTAAATATCGGATGTGTAGCTGATGTGCGTAAAGCATGAACTTTATAGCTTTGTTGCCTTTGAAGGGAAGGGGGACCAACTACTGCTTGTACAGGGGCCCTTTGCCGACAGCGTCCTCCATTTCAGATCCTCGTTTTCTCAGAACTTGATAGTAGCATTTTTTTTTACTTCAAAGCTGAATAATGAATTGATTGATGATTTGAAGTCTTACATTTTTGCTAAAAGCCTGTAAAAGCAACAAAAGCCAAAAACCAGCAGTTCAAGGATGTCATTGCAAAGCTGTGAGATGAGAAATGATGACACAGGAGCCACTATTAGGCCACATGTTTTTATTTAGTAGTGTTTATGTTCCAAGTTACATTTTTAGGTCTATTGATGTAACTACAAAAATTACCATTAATTTTTTCTGTGCTTATAAATACCAACATTTTTTTTTTTTACTGTTATCACCTGTAACACGTCTGCAACATTTACCATGGAATCATAGCTTCAAAGGCTTAAAGACTTTACAACTTAATGCATGGTGAAAACGACAAAAAAGCTCTGGAAACTCCTAAGTCGTACCTTCAGAAAAGAAACATAATGGGAAGGAGTGTACATGGCCATGAACTTCTGAACGTCGTCACAATACTGTTATAGTTTTGGATTTGGCTCATCCCCATTGTCCATACCAGGATTAAGCATCCTGTGGTCTCTCCACTCCTGAAGAGCCTCCTATTGTCTCATTCTGGTTCATTACATATGTAATACTTTGTCGCCAGATCACCCGCACACATTATATGCAATGTATGACTGGCCGCTCTGTACGGAGTTGGTGAAGGTGCATCCGCTCCAAAATGAAACCAACATCGTTCTAAGGCTTGTGCTTCTGGAGAGAATACGTTTCCACTTCAGATTCTTTTTTTTTTTCTTGCACCAAACAACCTTAATATTATAGCACGTTCTGACCTAAACGCGTGGAGATTTGCAGCAATTAATCTTTGCCAGTCAAGGATAAAAAAAAAAAAAAAAAAGACTAAAAAAAAAAAAGACTCCTGTACCTATCTGAAACCATGCTCCGGTCATGTCTAAATATCTTGCATTAGAGCGCAGACTTAAAGGGTTGGCTTTATGTAACACATTGATGGCATCAATGTCAGATAGGAGCGGTCCAGAGGTAGGACCCGTCCTATCTCCAGAGTGGGCCACCAAAGTGAAGGCGTGCACACGCGCAGCGAGTGTGCTCTGTATTCATGGCTATAGGAGTCCTGAAAATAGCTGAGTGAGCACACTCGGCTATTTTTGGAAATGCCTGGCGGTGAATGGAGAGTGCACTGAGGAAGTGCAGCACATCTCCATTCACAGCTATGGGACTGATGTAAATGCGAGCCGTGCTCGCCTATTTCTGAGCTCCCATAGCGGTGACAAGGGTGGCTGCACATTGCGTGGCTGCTCTCTGTTCAATTTGGACCTGTTCTGGAGATAAGAGCGAGTCCGCTCCTATCTGACATTGACGGCATATCCTAGCAAAATGCCATCAATGTGTGACTGAGCCATCCTTAAACACTAACACTACAGTGCAAAATAAAAAAAGCACATAAGCCAAACATTCTAGGTTTCCCACTGTAATAAAAAAATATACATTTTTTTCCGGTCAAATTTTTTCGAAAAGTTAGAAAGTTGCACTGACAACCGTCGGAAGCCGGGCCTCCTACAAGGGGTCCTGGCACAGGTAAATTTCTGCCAGTAGAGTTTGGAGAAACCTTTCAGTCACAACCAAAAGGGACAGATAATTACCAAAAGGCAGATCCTTCATGCAGCTCCAAATGCTGAACCTCCCTGGAATAGGCAGTGTCTAAAAACTTAGATTAAAATAAATGCAGTAAAGCAGCACATTTAAAAAAAAGAAAATAAATAAAAAGCCAAACCATGAACTAAATCAACTATAGCTAGCCTACACAATGTATACAAATAAAGAACTATTGCTTACTCCTGTACTGACAAATTAACTTTAGGAGGCATATTGGGGCTGTAGACAGCTCATCTCCTACAAGATCTACAAATTTTTTTGGGTAAAAAAAAAAAAAAAAATAGATGGAGAATGTATTGGATTCTCTCCTGTAAACCTTAGATATAACTCAAGATAAACTCAAAAATAACCAAAAAACAAATCTCACTTAGGAGAAAATGCACCTTGAAAAGAGTAGCTTACTACTTTAAGTAACAGCTTGTAAATAGATATTCCGTTTCTCCTTTTACACATCAGTCAGCATAAATCTGTCAGTAAGTACACTGAAAAAATTAAAACGGAGCGGTAGTGTAAAAAAAAAAAATTACACATAATTTAACATTATACCCTTTATGTTTACATAAGAAGGGAAAAAAACATTTACACTATTATACTGTATATCTGAGTTCTAAGACAATTGCACATGACAACTACTAAAGGCATTTATTGGAAACAGATAATTAATGAAAAAAAAAAAAGAACTCAATTTTGAAAATCCGAGTCATGCTAAAAAAATTTTCGACAACTTTTCCAACTGAAAATGAACCGTTTCGTGGGTGGGTTTGTATGTTTATGCAGAAAAAATCTGAGAGGTGAATACAATGGTCTAGAAATATATCTGCCACTGTCACCCACTCAAAATGCAGGGATTTATTTTACCTTTTTTTTTTTTTTATTACTAAAGAATACATGAAAGGAATTTCATTTTTTTTTTTTAAAATACAATGGGCTTTTCTCATATCATAAAGTTGCCTCCGAGGCTCTTAATGAAAAAAAAAAAATGAAATCTTCATTATTCTATGCAAAAGCTTT